>JALPQD010000284.1:0-148734 GCA_023101885.1 Typhlomys cinereus | reverse complement strand
TTAAAATGGTAATACCCCTTAGTTTAATGTCCCAAAATCCGTGCTTGAACCTTGTAATTTTAAATAAGATGTATGCTAATACTACCAACGATTCATACCAAATAATTAACAAACGAACCAAATAGTTAAACAAAAGAACATTAACGCATGCTACAAATATGCAGTAAAGAACTAGTATTTTAATCAAATACGTTTAATTTATGCAATGTGGTAAAAAGGCGTGTACCTAAGATCTCATATATGTTTATTCTTTAAACAATTTAAGTCTGAATGCTTCTTTCTTCTAAATACTTTGTGGTTACAAAAATAGATACAGTTAAACACTCCACTTTAATCCAATTAGTCAATTCTCCACTTCCTCTACCAATTTTTCAGCAGCGTCCAAGCTGCTGGTTATCGTCTTTTCCTAGTCAGATAGTATGTGAAGTTCATTTGACAGTGGTTGACTTCCCCATGAGAGTACTGAAAGCTAAACTGTGCCTCTGCTCACAATGGACGTAGTAGGACATCCAGTATACTCCAAGGGAAGAAGACAGGGCATGAAGGTGCCTACTAAATAGTTTTATGCCAAAGAGCTGCTTGAACCAAAAATAAAGCTGCGAATAATGATGACAGCAAAATATCAGCCCGTAGTGGCATTCAATGTCAGGAATTCCATTTTAGGACAGTCTTTTGAACATTAGTTCCGTTTACTACTCTGTGCCGTGGTCTCACTAAAACTCATAGTTACATTCTTCATTTAATCCAAATTTAGCGCAAGTGGGGAAAGTTGGTATTAATTCATCACCCTTTAATGAGGTAAGTGAGGTTAAAAAAATTTGCTTACACGAACACATAGTGAAAATCTAGGGAGTTCTGGACAGAGGTCTCAGCCACAAGGAGATAGTTTAACAATCAGCCAGTCTATTTGAGCATCATAGCTAACTGAATAAAATGATCATACTGATTGCCAAACAAATGTAATCATCATTAATTCAATATCCTTTGTTAATAAAATCTCCCAGAAAAACCAAGGCTAATGATAAATTTCAACTTGATCAAAATACCTGTTTGTAAATTTTGTTTATTAAAATTTTATTGTATATTTAGCTGTTTCACACTGCAACATAGTGAATTTATAGATTTTCCCATCTCTCATTCTACTTTAAACTCTTCCTTTCCCCTACCAGGTAACTTTTATTTTCAGTTCTTTAGCTTATGTGGCCTACCGTTTTCATCTCATCTGACGTTATGTTATGCAGAGTACTTGAAGGGGCCTAAAGCCTTATATCAATGAGATAAACCATCAAAGCAAACACACTTACATTTCCTTCCTGTCAACATTAACCCTGATCAGATTCTTAAGGTAGATGCGGCATTCTTGAGGATCTTTCCTCCTTCGTATCGAAATATTTAACAGGAAATTCTCTGCAGGTCTTCTGGGAAATACATAGCTTTAGTAGGAATTCAGACATGCCTCAGTCCCGTCCTGCCCACACCTTCCCAACTTGAGGTTTTTACAACTTATACAACCTCTCCATAGTGTCCTGAACCTCAGATCAGGGGCGTGGGTCGATGGGGGGCCCCTGTTTAAGGCTGAAACACTCCAGAATCACCTAAGCTAAAAATGGAGGCCACCCATATGCACCACAAGCTACATCACTCCTGAAGGATATTCTTCCTAAAGGATGCTACATCTTCCCTTGTACTCATATTCAAAACATTCTATTTTTAATATACAAGCTAAGAATTTACTACGACAACTTGATGATTTCACCTTTCAAGATGAAATTGATAAGAAACCAGTTTGACAAACTCTTTAATAATGTATTTATTAGCCATACTACGACCATATAAATAAGACAACAAAGGAAATTAAATGGCATCTAGATTCAAACCGAAGAATCTGAAATTCCCCTGGTTGCTAATTTGCTATGTTTATGGTTGAGTGAATTACTTTTCTCATTGTTGTAACCAATTACCTAGAGAAGAAATAATTCATGGCAGATTATCCATGGCCCCAATTATTTGGAAGAGATAAAATCCACACGGCTTAACAAGCTATGACAGCATAGATGACAGATGAAAGTTAACAAATCGGATGGTGAGAGGAAGATGCGCAGTGCTGTTACGGATATATCTTTCTTTCCCTTTCTCCAACCTTGTGATGGCCCACCGTACATAGGGTGTATGTCCTCGTCACTGTATATGTGTGTCTGTGTATGTGTGTACATGGAGACACTGATTTGTTGCTGTAGAAGTCCAACGGTTGCTCAGAATACTCAGACTATCTTCCTCTTTTTCCTTTTTGCTCTGAGATTTCCCAGGCTCTGTTCTACCTTGGCTGGAATTCCAGGTCAACACTGTATCTCTTTGCTTAGGAGACAAAAGCTTTTAACCTATGCCAGTTCCCCCGCTTTCCCTTCTTCATTTAAATCCCCATGGAAAAAGTGCTCATCGACACCTCTGTAGTTGTGTCTTATAGTTACTTCTAAAACTCTTAGCCTCTTCCCGCCCCTTCTTCCACCAATTTCCCTGGTCTCCGGATGGACAGCGATTGGCTGGCTAGTTCCAGGTTGATCAATGTCGGGTTGTTTGGTGTTCCAAATTCAGGTTGGTTGTTGTCCCATTTTTGTATTCTTCAGTGACAAAGATCCTATCTGGGTATTAAGAGCCTCTCTTATCCAACACATACAAGAAACAGTTAAGAGAGGTTGTTTATATACACGAGGAAGGCACTTAAATCTGGCAGGGAGGCCAGGAGTAGGCACCACTAGTGGGTGGGGTCAACTTCTAGAACATCATACTCCTATCTACTAATCAATTACTTCCCCCCCTCAAGATAAGGAATACAGGACCAGTGCTTCAAACCTCATCCAAACACCCGACTTAGGAAGGAGACTGACCTTGGATGTTGGACAACTATCTGCGAGTTTAGGTGCTTCTTGATGTGGACTTCTTCTTTATTGCATTTCTTGTTTAGTCTTCATTATCTTTGGGTTCGTCTTCCCCCTACCTCCTTGTTTGGATGTTTCTGTGTGTCAAAGGTGTACTTAAAATAGATTTGCCCTGGAGTTGGCAATTAAGTTCCACTTATAAGGAGAACCACACAACCTCTGTTTTCTGTCTTGAGACACTTCATGTCAGTATGATTTCTTCACTGCTCCACCATTTCGAGATGATTTCATTAATGTTTGTTTTTGATAGCTGTGTTATTGTATCATAATACATATATATATATTTATACTATTGTATATTATAGCTACACTTTCCTTATCCATTTTATCCATGACTTTGTCATATGAATAGTGAGCCATTGACATGGAGGCCCATGTATCACTTTAGTCAATAAGAATATTTTGCGATATTCCAAGCCGCAGGTATAGCAAGCCTCTATGCATTTCCATTTTTAATTTTTAGGAATCACCCATACTGATTGCCATAGTGGCTTGGTACAGTCTGGAATTTCACTAACAATGTATAGGGTGTCTTTTCTTCATACCCTCTCCGCGCATGTGTTGTGCATTGTTTTTTTTGATTTTTGCCTCTGTCTGGTAGAGATGATGTCTCTGGCAGTATTTTTATTTTACATTTCCATGATTGCTCGTACAGTGGACTTTTTTACAAAGAATTTGTTGGAATTACAATTTCTTCCTGGGGAAAAAAATCTTTAAGTTCCCTGACACACTTTCTAATTTTGCGGTGCTTATTCCTTAGTTTTCATTTTTGGTTCTTTGTACACTCTAGATATTAGATATCTCTATCAAATAAGTGGTTAGTGAAGATTTTCTTCATTCTGTGGTTGTGGTTTTTTGCCAGTTGACAAATATCTTTAGCTGAACAGCAGTGTTTTAATTTCAGAGATACCGTTTGTTAGAGTTGGTTCTATTTCCTGAGCTATTGGCGTCCTATTTATAAAGCATTGGGCGTCGGCCAGCATTTCAGAATTAGCTACTCTCTTTCAAGATTTTATGTTCTCTGTCTAATGTTAAAGGCTTCGATCCATTTGGAGCTGATTTCCTGCACTGGTGACACATTAAGTGTCCAGTTTCCATTTTCGAATGGGGATATCCATTTTTGCCAATACCAATTGCTGAAGACATTTCCTTTTGACATTAAGTTTCTGGGCCCCTAAAAAAAATGATGACTATATATGTAGGAGACTTATTTCTTGGTCTTCACTTTTATCCATTGATCTATGTGTCTGTTTTGGACCAGCTACCAGCTGTATTTATTACTATGATTTTGTATACAGATTAAGGTCTGGTATGGTGATTTTCAAGCTCAATTTTGTTATTCAGGATTATTTTACTTACCTTGGTTTTTTTGCTTCATATGAATTTTGTGATTGCTTTCTCAATTCTGTGAGATGATTGTCAGAGGGTCTGAAGTATAGGTGACTGTCAACTGTGATAAGAAGGAAAGTACAAAACGGGTTACTTATCTTAGTTGGTATGAATCTCACTTCTGTTGATGTAAAGAGCTTTAGGGTTCTTCAGTAGCAATGTGTTAGTACTTTGGTCCAGGTTTGTGTTGCCTGTAGACTTCTGTTAAAATCTTAGAGATCCTCAACTATCCCCAGAGAGAAAATCTGATCCACCAATTCATGCTGGTGTCCCAGAGCTTAGGAGAGTATTCCTGTGCAGGCCGATCAACAGGAACTCTGGTCTGTACATCCTGCTAATGCCTAGGGCCTGTGATAAAATCATTTCATGACATCACTTTGTTCATTTCTGGTGTCACAGAATTACGTTTGGAGAAAAACATATTACTTCAAAGTGTTCTATTTAAAGTGATGTGCAACCACCAAGAATTTCCCTTATCCTATGTTTAAAATCTTACAGTTTCCTGACTAGTGTCATTTTTTGAATTTAAAATGTGATAGAGAAATTATGGAGGTTTACTTTTCGAGAAATTGCTACCCTGTGTCTCTTCATTGATCTGGCTAATGATCATAAATGCAAGGTTAAAGCCAATGTAATAAATGGTATCTACATTTTAATGTTTATTGCAGGCAATCACACAAACAAATGAGAAAAGTATCCATCAACTGGATTGAATAAATCAACTCATTTGCAGCTGTGTAGCACACAATACCATGAAGCCATCAAAGAATGGAATCCTGTTTCTCACTCATAGGTAGAATAAAATAATTGGTCTGACAAAAAATGATAGTGGGAAGCCAATTATCAATGCTAGGAGAATAGTCAGAAAGAATTCAGTTAATCAATGAAACTAATTTGCGTTAGGTAAGAGGAACTACAAAGTAGAATGTTGCTTATGCTAATGTATTTCATGTTTCAAAAGAATATAGTAGATGAACTTATGATGATAAAATACTTGAGAGATAGATACTACACTATATTGCAAATCTGAAAATTTATTCTTGTTTATCATTCAAATTTAAACTTTTGATATAAAACCAAAATTTAAAAAGGCAAACAATTCAAAGCTGTCTGCTCTGCATTAAAAGAAATTAAAACACCAGAATCTCAGTTTCCCTGTTACGAGGGTCCTCTGACGCCATCAATAGTCATTATTCATAGTCTCCCCTTTCTTGCTAGAAATCATTAAATACCTCGCTCAAAAACCTCTGTGCTAATTAAGAATTTCTACATCAGGTTTTTTTTTATTTTGAATTGGAATATTACCTTCAACTTCATGTCCTCCTTGTTTTTACTTTTTTTCTGATTCTTGCCAATAACATGATTCAACAATCTAACTAAATTTTATTGTGGTTTACAAGACTCCAGTTTAACAGTTTTTGTCTCTGACCAGGGGGGGGGTGACATACCGTGCCCATCGGATGGAGTGAAGGATATAGCAGGAGCAGCAAAACTGCAAAAGAAAATCAACAAACCACAATCCAGAACTTCGAGACTCTCTATCATCCAAATAGAACTAAGCCACCTAACCTCCCCCATCCTGAAGCTCAGGACTCTGCGGAAGAGGGGGCGGTAAGATTGTAAGAGAAAAGGTGGGGGGGAGCCATGATTTGAAGAGTCTCCACACTAAATAGGGCTGAAGCAATCATTAATGGACTTTGCATGCCCTGCGCCATGTCCGTCACCACTATTGACCTCACCAAAGTCTAACATCGGCTAAAAGCCCCAAGATCCTTGGAGGCAAGGGATGATGGCCACGAGTAGGTTTTCCTATGGTTAAGGGGGAACCCGAGAAAGGGTTCAGGGAAATGCCACTGGGTCCTTTACATCATAGAAGGAGGACCCAGAGGAGAGTTAGGCATACACAAAAAGGACTCTCTGGAATTGGGGGGGTACTGGAGGATGGGGAGGGAAGAGGGGGGAGCAGGGGGTTCGGGGAGGAGGGGGGGGGGAGGGAACTGGTCTACCTATTAGTTGTATGAGCGGAAATATAATGACAATGTTATAAAATATATAAAAAAATAAAAAAAAAATTACAAACCATAAAAAAAACCTTTTATGGTGTTTTTAAAAAATATTTTACTAGGTGTAGTAAGTGAAAATACATAGCTTCATCTATATTGTATATGAAATTAAAAGAATGATCAAAAAATAAAAGTTATTAATTCATATATTTGAGAGATTTTAAAGCCAAAGAAGGAGAAGAAAGAGAGAGCAAGGCGTTGTGAGAGAGGCAAACAACATTTGTTTGCATGGTGTAAGTGCAGAAAAGTCAGCTTTAAGAAAAAAGTTCTCTTCTTCCTCCATTTGGACTTCAGAACTCAACTCACCAGTTTGGATCAAGGATCTTATACTCCAAGCGCGCTTACCTGCCATCTTTCTGATTTGGAATATCTTCAAATACATGATACTATTAGATATATTTTTATTAATAATGAACATGAAGATTATGCAAATTTTCCAAGGTTAGTTGGATATTTAATCAAATAAAAAATCTGTATATAAGGGGATATCTCAAATCATCCAATAACAATCGCTGTTTTGATAGTGATTCACTGTTTAAAAGTAACTTGTATGCACTTTCTACACCTCTTTTCTTTTCTAATTGTCAGTATAACCTTTAAATTTATCCAAACAAGCTATTTATAAATTAGTCAATGCAATATTAGAACTATTATTTTCTATTTGAAAGTAGGCCTAAATTAGGATTATCTCACATACTTCTTATTAATAAAATAATAATCAAAAATTTTAAAATCTGAAATTTCAACAGAGCATGTCTCCATAAAGCAGCAATTAAACCAGTAATTAAGCATAAAATGATATAGTTTAGTTGACCACAAATCCTTTGACACCATTAATAACGGTTTGCCTACTTTTGAGGATGAATTTGCTATTATTAACGCTATCCAAATGAATAACCTTTGGTTTTAGCTTTAGTCATGACTAGGAAGGTTTTAAAAAGATTTAAGAGGCTTTTTGTGAACAAATGCTTTATATTCACCATTGGGAAATAGGATAAGCCTGCTGTGTCAATAGTTAATTGTGAGAACTTCAGTTGGTCCTGAGTGTGTTAATTTCCTGGCAGAGCCTATGAGAGAATTATTAGAGAAAACCTTCACAGTTGTAAAAGTTTTTGGAATACTTAACTTAGTATGAGGTTTTGTACCATTTTCACACACATTAAATCCCTAATCCTTTCTCAGCACCTTTGAAGTCTGGACAATTTTGATGTTATATTCATGAATTTTTTTTTCACCAAGCTTCAGAGAAAATGGTTGTTTCTGATGGAGTGGTATAAAATTATGATATCACCATTTGAAAATTTATAGAATCAGAATAAATAGAAGAAGTTGTGGGAAGAGTTTCTGTACCATTTCATGGGGTTTATGATACGCCCATGTGTAAAGGGAATACATCACTTTATTGTGTAATAGTCTCCCTATTAGGCATTTAATTATTTTATTTATATTTACAAATAGAAATTACAGAAGATGATCAAGAGATATTATCATTATCTAATTTGCACAGCAAAGGTGTCTGAATCCAACTTTCAAATTATCTTCTTTCTATATATTACCTCATTAAAAGCAAGCTGGGTAATATGTTAGAGGAACATATTAACGCCATTAAAGCTTTTTTTGGAGAAGGTTAAAAATTATCACTTTAACTTTACTTACAATGACAAGAGTCCATCAGTATATGAAATATGTGAATAAATTGATTAAAATCACTAATATTCTACTCTCTCTCTCTCTTCTCACTATATGGCAGGCGGAAACCTGGATAAATGATGTGAAACAGCAAAAAAAAAGTGTAGACTTACAGAGCCTAATTCTGAATCTGGAGATGATGAAAGGCTTCTACCTCAGTCATTCCCATTTCTTTTGAAAAAGGCTGGCATATGAGGTATTAGCTTATCTTCATGTTTAGTTCATTTATTGTGCCAGAACATGTATATATTGCAAAGAAATAGCAGCAAAACATTTGAAATATTTCAAAAAGACATTAAAATTTGATCACAAGAGTGCTGGCAAAGTTGAAAGACAAGGTATCCTCTAAGACGAAGAATGAGACTTTTAATCCCTGATCTGGAGGGGGAACTGGATTGCCTAACATTGGCTGGGTGCAGTATTACATGTCATTTTAATATTTTGGCATGTAAGACAAGAGAAAGAAGGGGGGAACTGTGGTTAATGCCCCTTCCTGGTACAAAAGCTTTTTAAAAAAAAATAATAATTTTCCTTTAACAACCATAATGAGTAGTTGTCTCTCCCTTTCCCCTACTCTTTCCCTCTTCCTTGTCTTCGTTCCCTCCCTATCCTAATCGATCTCTTTCCCTCCTCCTCTGAATCTGTCTGCTAGTGTGGGTGGCTGTGCTCCCTTTGGGCTGTTTGCCTAGTAGGACTCCGACCTCTGTGACAGTGTAAATGACCCTTTCTGGGTAGACCACCAATAGGATGCTCCATTTTTCTCTAGGACTTGCTCCTAAGTTCCCCACTGTGTATATTTATTACTCCTGAGTTCCTTGCTGGTCTATGGGAAAATATTGATATGTCCCACCATTGTGCGGATCTGATGCCAGTAAGTCTCAGGCAGTGATCCTGCTTGCTGCTGCCCTTCTTGTCTGGCGTGATTTGGCCGGGACGAAAGCTTAATTATACTTTTCCTGCTCTCAATTCTACCGGTGCCTAACAAAATAAAACCTTTCTATCTCTTATGGAGATTACTCCTACTAGTGTCAGAGCCTGCCTAATATCTCCATTAACTCCTGTCATGAAGAACTACATTTTATCAAGTAGAGATAAAGTAATCCTTATGATATGAGGACCATTCTAGGCAGAAATGGCGAAGTGAAGGAAGACGCTTCAGTATTTCGAAAATCTCTTAGAACTTTGCTATTCACCGGAAAATAGAACAAACTGAACTGAGGAAACTCTATTGACTGTGGACAAATGCAGTCCTGGAAAATATCCAGAGGCGACTACTATTCAACATTTTATACTGATAATTCAAGCTCATTAGCAAACTGCCATAATAAAAAATGGACACCTTCGATTACGCTTTCATACTGGCCCGCACCGAATCTTTCAAACGAGCAAGAAACTAAAGAATACATGCTCTACATACAAAATCAAGCCCAGAGATAGATTTTACATGAAAAAGGTATCAACGAAGAGAGAGCAGTTCCACTAAAATTTTAAACGAACTCAAATTTTATAAAAGTAAAAACAGAAACCTGGAAAAAACGTCTTCAAAATGCCCTTCACAAGGATCGATTTCCTGGAAATAAAGGAATAAGAATAGAAAGCATGGAGCAAGAATCTTATGAGCATAATACCAAGAGATACAATGAATTGACAAATATTAAACAGTCACTTACCCAAGTCCAAGTAGGAACTCTCCTGAACCAAAAATTTTAACAGATTACACATCAGTGTGAGATATTCCATGTTCACAGGTTGAAGATTACATCTACCATTGAAACACGATCATCATAACAGTGGTAATCAAAAACATGGATACCTCATTCCTGGAATGATGCTCAATTGTAAATCAATATGGATATTTAACTGTGGATGTATACGATATTGTCAGAATGAAGGCCACAACAAATAAATTATCCCTCATGAAAAAATGGCCTCTTTTTCCCTATTAAAACATTTAGGACTAAAATTATCAAATGTACATCAAACCATAGAGACTATAAAGTCAGTGGATGAAATATAAAGAAAATGCTCATACTTTTTCCACACGGATCATGATCAAGATTAAGGTGCAAATGCTCATCACTACTGTTGAGTATAGTTGAACATTCTTGTCAAAGCAATTACACAAGAAGAAATAATAAAAATGAGAAGGTAAGAAATGAAGTAACTTAGAAGCTGTAAAATATTTCTACAAGTTGCATTACATAAAATCAAAGTAAAAAATTCTTTTTTCTTTTAAAAAATGAACCATCTAAAAATGAAATTAAGGAAATTATTCACCTGAGTGTTTTGTAGATAATAAAACACTTATGAGTAAACTCTACCAAGGAGTTCTAAGTCAACCTGCTAAAAACTGCAATATGTGAAAATTTATATTACACAAAAAGGGAATAACCTGATTCAGTTACAGGTAGGCATCAAATCATCTTCAAATACCTATTTTAACCAAAGTGAATTCAATTAAATGAATCTAAAATATCAATGACATATTTCAAGAAAATAGAAAAAACATGCTCTTAAGTTTGAACTGTGAAACAATGCCCAGTGGATGGGAGCAGCATCTGTAAACTGATCCATGATTCACATTAGAAGGTGGAGCAAGACCACTCATAGTTAATTCACTTAAAACACTGTCCTTGAGAACGGAATGCTTTTAGATTGAGACTAAACTAATATCTGTTAATTGAATTCAATGCTAGTCTTGTATGAATCATACCAAAATTACTATTATTACTGCTTATTTAATGGCTGTTAATTTAGCAGACCTCAAGTCTGATAGCTTTGTCCTATATCTTTTCACCCTGCTCCATCCTTTCTCATTTTTCCTACAGAATATGCTGACGGTTTTTGGATGATCTGGGCCCAGTGGCCAGAGCGAGGAATCAAGGTCTGACAACATTCTCACCTGTCGTATCAGCACACCTTCCACTTCCAGTGCCCTACACTTCTTTTTTCCCCTCAACTCCTAGTCAAGGTATTTCAGATCTTACACATTTTTAGTTTCTTCGAGTCATACAGTAATATACCAATTCATACAATGTCATCCAGTGCGCCCCACTATAAATATAATCATCAGTATTTATGATTTTTTGACCACTAGTGTATTTTTAGGCTATTCTGATACAATGATTGTTGATGAGCCATATCTTCAATAGAGGAAGCTCCAAGATTTACCTTGGTGTCCTAAATATGAATCAAATAAAGGAAAACCAGACAACCACCTAATCTTCTTCAAACATTCTAAATATATGCACAGAAAGAATAAAGGTGACCTAAATAAAGAAAAGAATATTTAATAATGAACTAGTTCCAAATGCACCAATACCAAAGCAAAAATGAAATAATTCTTGAAAACCAAGCAAAATGTGCCACACAAAATAACAAACCCCATATAATGTGCCGAAATAAGAGTCAATTAGATGAAATTCCAGCAAATAATTCAAAATAATGATCACGAATGCATGCAAAACAAATCAAAGAGGACAAAATAAACCCTGAATGTATCCACAGAGTACATGAAGAGGTGAATTTTAAAAAGGAGCCAACAGAGAATATAAAAAGGAATTCAGTTAATGTTAAAAGGAGGAAAAATTGAACCGAAAATTTAGGAATGAAAAATTCAATAATTCAATAAGACAAAGTTGAATAGAAAACTTCCCAAAAAAACAGATCAATGGAGACAGAGAATATCAGAGTTTGAGGGAAAGGTAGAGAAAATGGATCATAAAGATTAACGAAATTTGCAAATAATTATAAAAGTATATTTAAGAAACATGTGAGATAGGATATTTTGCAATAAACCTATGAACTATGTAGAAAAAAGAAAGATAGTTTATGCCAAGGAAGGGAAAATATTTTCAATAAAAGCATAGAAGAAAGTTTCTTAAATTCAGGGACGAAAAGCTTGTATGTGTACAACATGATTTTAAAGTACCAAGAAGAAGAGTAAATTTGCCTTCAGATTCTCTCTAAAGAATTTTGATTTAAATATAACACAAGTCTTAAATAAAGTAAAATAACTTTATTTGAAAAAAAAGGAATAATGGCATAATTCACAGGAAGAGAATTATTACAAAAATCACAAACTTGAGATTAATAACTACACTATTAAATGACGAATTAGCCACTGATAAATTAAGAAGTAAAAGTAAGTGTTTCTATAACTGGTTAAAATGAATTCCAAATTTATTAGATGCAATGAAACAAGTGCTAAGAAAATGATATATCTCTAGAGAATAATTTAATAACATTAGTTAGTATCTTAATAAGACAATAATCAAACACAAATGGAAAAAATAAAACTTAACAGTAATAAGAAATACACATAAATAAAACAGTAAAAATAACAGAGACACTTTCTTCTTCAACAACGTAACTCTGTCCCCCGTGAAGCAACCTGAAGAAGACGAAAGCACATAATAAATTAGAATAAAAGAGGTCAAGAAATACCAAAAAAGAAAACTTAGAACATAAAAACTAAGAGCCTTGAGAAAACTAGAAAAAGGATGAAGAATAGAGAGAACAGAAACCATGTAACAACATATATTCCTTTTGTATTTTGCTCTTGAGGGAGGAAATAACCAAAATTTATTCAAGTCAGAAAAACAAGACCCAGATGGATTACTGTCAATTTTTCAAAACTTTGTTTAAAGGTCTAACATACAGAGGCAAAAGTCCATGAAATAGAAAAGGAAAGAATGTACACAAGTCCTATGGAAGACAAACTCGACTCCACAAACCAAAACAGACAATAAAATCAAACACAAAACTCAAAAACTTATACAACATTTTCCTAATTAATAAAAGATTAAAAAATCTTAACAAAAAGCTTGGAAAGTTGAAAATTCAATAAATTCAATCTAAACATCCTCTAGCTTCATGGGGATGGTACAACATTCACAAATCACTAAGTTAACATGTTGCATACAGGAACTCAATCACAAAAATCACATGAGTTCTCAGCAAAAATCCCTTCACTGGAAAGTCCAGGGAAGCCAGGAATAGAGAGCCTTAGATAAACATAGTGAGGTTATAACAATAATCTGTAGCATTTAATGCAAAATTGGTAAAAACAAAAAGAAGCCAACAATATTAATAATGAAAGTTTATCCAATTTCTTGAATCAGATCAATGTAGTAAATTTAAGTACAGCAATAAAGCACAAAGAAGGATAAGAGTGCAAATGGAGAGATAGAAGTCAAAATACAAATGTAGGTATAACCAATGGAAGAAAGCTCCTAAGACAAAATCACATATGACACACTTCTTTGAAGTTAAAGGAGAAACAAACAAAATCCAAGATCCATACTTAATTATAAAACAGAACGAGAAAGAAAGCAGAAAAACCCAACAAATTCAAAAAATACTCAGAATAAACTAGACGGACCACAAAGAGCCACATCCAAATATTTAAACACTTAAGAAAGAACCACACATAGACCCAAGGGGGGAACTCCCATAGGAAAAACACCTGCGGGCACCAGGGAGGAAGAGGAGGCGGCCTCCAAGCACCTGGTGAGGGATGCCCATCATACCCACTAAATGAGGAACCCCAGCTCGGAGGAGATCAGCGATACCGCGCAAGCCAGGCTATATGCAATCAGAGATCTCATCCAAATCTACTCATCTGATTCAGTGTATCCAAAAACATCTACTAAAGAAAGCAGTCACAGACTTAGCAGAAGATGCACAAGTCACACCATAAAACCACAAAATACACTAAATAAAAGGCAAATGTGTCTCCTACAAAAAAAAATTGGCCCACTATGATAGACTGTAATCAGAATAACCTCATAGATGACAGTCAAGAAAACAACATTCAGGACAATGGCTTCCAAAAAATGTTATTGATGTGAGTAACAAGCTTAGAGATGATCCACAAAAGAAACATGAATAATGAAAAAAGGAATGTGAAGAAATTAGAGAGGAAATGAATAAGAATATGATCTTACATGAATAGAAAAATAATAAAAAATTATCTGTGATGAAAAAGGAAATGGAAACAATAACAAGGTTAGAGCAGGTGATAAAGCTTCATAATGAAATTCAGCTAGAATTCAAAACTAAGCTAGCTGAAATTGAAAATCCAACAAAGAGTTTCACACACAGAATGTATCAAGCAGAAGACAGAATATCAGATCTGCTAGATAAGTTCACAGAACAGGGCCTTCAATTAAGAAGCAGAAAAAGCTACAAAGAAACATGAAAGGAATATTCAAGAATATACCATGAGGAAGCCAAACCTATACATTCATGGAATTTCAGAACAAGAAACCCAAGAAAACACTCCAGCTCAGATCTTTCAATCAATAATAAATGAGAACTTCCTACACCTAAAGAGCCCCATCGAAGTATAAGATGCATAACACATACCATCCAGATATGACCAAAGCAGGAGTGAAACAAGGTTAAACACTAACAACATCTTAGATAAAGGACAAAGAGCATGTTCTGAGAGTTCCAAGAGAGAAAAAAAATCACATTTAAAGCCAAGCCTATTAGAATAGTAACTGACTTTTCAATAGAAAGAGTAAAAGCCAAAAGAACTCGGAAAGGCATTCTTCAAGTGATGAAAGATCACAAATATAGACTCAGGCTGCTATATACAGGCAAAGGAAAAATATTTCCTGACAAAATGAACTGTCTTACACCAAACTAGGCCTGCACAAGATATTAGAAAAAAATTCTATCTCAAATGATAGAAGGGAAAAATAAAGCCTATACAACTATTAGACAGTGATCTGAGCCCCAAAAATAAATAAATTAAATTAAAAAGATAGAAATCAGCAAAAACTTCTCAATTACACCTGTAAACATCAATGAGATTAAGTCCCCAATCAAGAGACAGGCTATTAGCATGGATTAAAAACTACAACCCATCAATATTCTGCCTCCAAAAAACATACCTCACTTTGAAAGATAGGTATATTCCTGGGGTCAAAAGATGGTCAAAGATACTCCAAGCAAATGGAACTAGGAAACAAGCAGGAATAGCCATTCTAATATCCAACATAATAGATTTCAACCCAAAACAAACTGTAAGAGATAGAGAAGGACACTACATACTCTTCAAAAGGACAATACATCAAGAATTTATAACTTCTAATCATATATGCTCTAACCACAAGCACAATCACATTTGTTAGACAAACATTACAGTGCATAAAACGACAAATCAATCAAAACATAATGAAAGTAATAGGGGATTTCAATACCTCATTCTCACAATCAGACAGGTCCAACATGCCAAAAATTGAACAGAATTTAATCCAAAACATACACCAAATGCACCTGACAGACATCTACCAAACATTCCATCCTAACACCAAAGAATATACATTCTTTTCAGCAGCCCATGGAACTTTCTCCAAAATAGACCACATACTAGGCCCCAAAGCAAACCTCCACAAATACAAGAAAATTGAAATGACCACATGTACTCTGTAACAGAATACTATACCTCAAGGACTCTTAAGATTCTGCCAGGAAACTCCTGGCACAACAATAAGGTCTGTAGTGTAGCAGGATACAAAATTAATGATCAAAAATCAGAGGCTTTTCAATCAGAGGCTTCATCAATGATGAAGAAATCAGGAAAGACCTGAGAAAAGCAATACCATTTACCATTTCACCTAACATAATGAATATCCTGGAATAAACCTAACCTAGGATATGAAAGAGCTATACAATGAAAATATAACCCCCCCCAAAAAAAGGGATTACAGAAGATACCAGAAGATGGTGTCTTTTGTAATGCTCCATGCTCCTGGATTGGCAGAATTAACATTGCTAAAAATGAACATTCTGTCATAGTTAAATCATGCATCAACTTGATCATTGAAGCTTCAAGTTCTTGGCACATTTGTAGATAATTAATAGCTGAGTTAAATATGGAAAGAACCTGCAAGAGATTGTCTAGTTGATGGAGGATAGTCCAACCCATAGTGGGTGAAATTAAGTCCTGGATGGGTGAATAAAATATAGAGTTTGTTGAGGAAGCTGGAATCCTTCTGTATACTTGGCCAGGCGTGCTGGTCTGGTTAACAAGAATTGTCACTCTCTCAACTGTTATGTGGATTTGGTGTGTTCAGTTTCCTTGGTTTTGGTGATGGTGTGTTCATTCCTACCAACTGGACTAATTGTAACCAGACTATCTTAAGAGAATAAACACCTTGATGGCGATTTTTATCAACAACATACAATCAAACTAGAATTAGATACCAAGAGCAGGATGTTACTGATAAATCTGTGGATTTGAATGGTTTTGTTGGACAAAGTTTGAAATATTTGAAGATTTTGAGTCTAAGGATTAAAAATACCATTCTGCAGAATTTATTGGGCCATTTGAATAATGGAAATGCTGAAAGAGATGTGGATTATTTGGGCCCAATTTGTGATGTAGGGAACATGGACTTTGAAAGAGCTGAATTAAAGACAATAAGTTGTTTTGTTCAATAGGTTATTGATGACCTTGGAGCTTTGGATGTGGAAAAAGAATAGTTGTTGTTGTTGGATAAATGAACCTCATTGAAGGAAAACCTAGTAATTCATTCTGGGACAGAGGAAGATGTGAATACTACCATATGGCAATCCCATGGTTTGAAACCCCAGATTCCTTCAGAGGCCTAAAGCCCTGAAGGAAATTTTGATTGTTTAGAAAGGGCTTACTATTCAGCTATCAAAAAGGATGAATTACTGGAATTTGCCGGGAAATGGATGTCATTAGAAACAATTATATTAAGTGAAGTCTCCCAAACCCAGAAAATTAAGCGCCGTATGTACTCCCTAATAGGTGGCTCCTAGTACCAAACCCACCCAGCCCACCTTGAGACACTCATAGGTAAATCTATGTAACTACAGTAATTGTAAGGATATGAACATGAGGGATGGGGTTGGAGGGTGACCCAGAAACAAGGAGAGAAGTGACCATGTTACAGTAGAGAAAATAGGCCTCCATAAGGACTGCAAGTAAGGAATGTGACACCTGGTTAGTTCACAGACGTTGTTTCCTGATCATTTACAACTAAGGGGTTATGATCTCACCAGAAGGGGAGGGCATTAGTCTGGCAGATAAAAAGTAATCATTTTTCAAATGGGTGATTGGACTCCTCCCTCACTGAGGTTTCCTACTTATTACATCTACCCTTGAAGTGTCTTATAATAAGACTCCAGTTTAACAGCTTTTGTCTCTGGCCAGGGGGTGACATACAGTGCCCAGCAGGATGGAGTGAAGGGCATTGCAGGAGCAGCAAAACTGCAAAAGAAACCAACAAACCACAATCCAGAACTTCAGAGACTCTATATCAAACACCTAGACTAGGCCAGACTAATCTCCCCATCCTGAAGCTCAGGGATTTGCGGAGAGGGGGCAGTAGAGGTAAGAGGAAAAGGATGGGAGGAGCAATGATTTGCAGATACTCCACACAAGTTAGGGCCGAAGCAATCATAATTGGACTTTGCATGGCCCTCGCCTATGTCCAACACACTATTGACCTCACAAAGTCTAGCATTGCTAAGGCACCAAGATTCTTGGAGGCAAGGGTTTGGCAGCACAGCAGTGTTCTATGCTCAAGGGGAACACAGGGAAAGGGTCAGGGAAATGCCACTGGGTCCTTGTACATCATCGGAGAGGGGGCCCAGAGGAGATAGGCATCCAAAAAGGACTCTCTGGGAATTGGGGAGGGAGAGTCCGTGGACAGGGCTTCTGGATATGGGGCGGGATCTGTAGGGTTGACTGGGTGCGGGGGAGAGGGGGTGGGGGTGGGGGGTCTGGGAGGGACGGGAGGCGGTTCTATGTTTTGACCTAAGCTTTGTATCTTGAGCTGAAATAATAAAAAGTATTTAGATTAAAAAGAAAGGGCTTTTCTGAATCATGAGCATTCACATTAGTTGTCCTAAGCGTGGTTTGAGTAGACACAAATTAATGTTTCAACCTCACAGAGGAGTTGGTCAGCATTACCCAGATGCACTGGTTTTGTTGCTCAGTTAACAGGTGGTAAGTTCTCGAGAGAAGCTCAGCCTGAACTTCATCACAACTTGTGGCATATTTTTGGAGTTTTTGCAAAGGCAAGTTGAAGTTACAGCCTGCATGCGGACCAAGTAGATTTTAGGGACATTGCATTGTTTATGTACGACTTATATGCTGAGAATGACTGCTGTTAGTGGAAATTTCACCTGGTTAAGAGAAAAACTCTGCTTGCACAACTTTTGATCTTGCCAAAGATGGGACTAGAATTGCTCCTAGAATCTTTGAGTCCCATGGTGATGAGCCAGCAGAAGATGGACTTTAAATTACATGATGCAATGTTTGATTGGTGATCTTTTGGCCTTGATTTGGCTTTTTCATTGCCACAGTGCCTACTTTTGATGTTTTCTCTGTTTATAAGGATCTAACTTATTTTGAATGGATTAGACGCTTACCAGTAAAAGATTTGGTGATCATATTAAAAAAGATATTCAGTTCTAATATTTTAACACTGAACTTTTAAGATTGATATTTTAAAATGGATTTATAGAAACTTTCATTTTGACTTTTACATTTAAAATTGAGGCACAGTCTTGAGACAATTAAAATTTGTGTAGAAGGTATTACCATACTTTAGGCTTAACTATTATATACAAAGCCATAGCTTGTTTTGTTAGTATAAAACAGTCAAATAAAAACAGTAGGACCCTGACTCAAAAAATCAGTATCTAGACCAATGGATTAAAATTGAAAACTGAAAATAAGTGCGCTTATCTATAGTCAACTCTCTTTTGATATAAGTGCCAGGAAAACACATTTGGAAAAACAATACAGCCTTTTTAACATTCTGGTGTTAGCACAATGGATCTACATGTAGAAGAATGAAAATGGACATTTTATTGTTCTTGGCTGCAGGAAAATCAAACTACAGATTATAAAACTCCCTAAAAGAAAAAAATAAGAATATCCTTGAAATTGTTTCCCTCTTAAAGACCAAAAAAGCCCACAGAAGAATAAATCCTAACACTTAAACAAAGTGGATTAATTTGAAATTATTAAAGCTTTATATTCAGTATTAAAATTAGCCTGTTAATCAAAAAAAAAGCAGTCTATAGATATCAGAGTGCATCTTCACTCAGCACACTTTCTATAGAGGACTATTTTATTGATAGGAGTATTCAAGATATTGAAAACTTAAATACCAAGCAAAGTAAACCAATATGGGCTACAGCGACTGAAATGTCTCACAAGGTGAAATTCAAATATTTAAAATCATTCTAAAAAGTTGTTTCTTTATCCAAGTCCAAAGGAAACTGCCTTAATATAAAACCCACCAGAGATTCTCACTGTCACTAGACAGTTTTTTATGTGACTAAGATCCAAACAAAAACTTACAGCAAATGCTGGTGTGGATCGGGAGAGGAGAAGGGCACCCTTTTAAAACATTGCTAGTAGGGACTGTAGAATAATCACCAACCTTTGGAGACTTCAATTTTGAGGTTCCCAAAGGTTATAAAATTGAAATTCTATGACTCAGCTAGACACTGCGGGATATTCCTGCTTCCCATAATTACACTATCCATGACTGCAACTCCTGTAATTCCAGCTTTGGTTTTTGAAACCCCTTATCCGGTCAAATGCAGATCTCGTTCTCTTTTCTTTTCTTTTTTCTTTTCATAAATGCAATCTTCAGTACGTATATTTGCTAACCAGTTAGTGGGTCTACCGTTTTGGTTAAGTAATTATTTTATGTTTTTTTTTTTCTTTTTTCTTCCTTTGGTATATAATTTATACACTTCAACTTAGCATTCCAGTTCGTTGTCAGGAAAGATCTCTGGATCTACTTACTGATTAATGTGCAGTCATTCAACTTATCGGATGGAACTAGAAGAAAATTATACGGATTCTTTGAATATTTGAGAACTATGACAGACATGGATGTTTCTCCATTTGCCATGGCTGGATTCCTTGTTTTCAACTTTTGAATGGCACATGTTCACACAGGCCATGATTTTACAAAATAGAGAAACCAAGTGCGAAATTCTCAGAGTTAAATGTTGCAAGTGTGCTTCGTTAGGAGAAGTATCGTACAGAAGTTTCTATATTGTCACTCTTTGTGTTCAGGAGGAAATCACACTTGTTTGACGACATTTCCATGAAACATGTTCATGCCTGTCGTTCCCTTCCAAAATAGTGAACCAAGTGGAGGACTCACAGTCATATGTAGCATGTGCACTTCCTTGGGAAGTCACGTGCAGCATGTGCACTTCTGTCGGATAAGTATCCTACACAGGTTTCTAGACTGCAAACTTTGAATTCTGGAGAAAACAACATTTGTTTTGTGCTGATTCTACCAACTATGTCAGCCTTGTAATGAGCTTGAAAATAGTGACTAAGTGAGGACGCATCAAATAAACATGTTTCACTTTCTCTGCTCAGTGATAAGAATCCTGTAGATGTTCGTACGTTGTAACTTTTTATGTTCAGGAGAAATTCACACCTGTTTGTGAAGTTTTCATGGAAATGTTCACGCAGGCCTTGATTTTCCAAAATAGTGAACCAAGTGGGAAGACTGAATGTCAAATGTTGGAGGTGCACTTCTCAGAGATAAGTATCCTAGAGAAGATACTGTAGTGTTACACTTTGTGTTCAGGAGGAGATCATACTCGTTTTGCGACATCGCATATAACATGTTCACACAGCCCATGATTTTCCAAAAGAGTGAACCAAGAGCGGAGGATTCAGAGTCAAATGTTTGCATTTCACTTCTTAGGGAAAAGTATCCTAGAGAAGTTCCTAAACTGTAACTTTTGTGTTCAGGCGAAAATCATACTTGTTTTCTGACATTGGAATGGCACATGTTCACACAGGCCATGATTTAACAAAATGGAGAACCAAGTGCGGAGGACTCAGAGTTAAATGCTGAAAGTGCGCTTCTTTAGGAGAAGTATCCTACAGAAGTTTCTATATTGTAACTCTTTTCGTTCAGGAGCAAATCATACTTGTTTTAGGACGTTTCCATGAAACGTGTTCATGCATGTCGTTCCGTTCGAAAACAGTGAACCAAGTGAAGAGGACTCACAGTCATATGTAGCATGTGCACTTCTTTAGGAAGTTATGTGCAGACTGTGCACTTCTTTCAGATAAGTATCCTACACAGGTTTCTAGACTGTAACACTTTGTATTCTGGAGAAAACAACATTTGTTTTGTGTTGATTCTACCAAATATGTTCAGGCTTGTAATGAGCTTGAAAATAGTGACCAAGAGAGGACTCCTCAAATTCACATGTTTCACTTTCTCTTCTCAGTGATAAGAATCCTGTAGATGTTCATACGTTGTAACTTTTTATGTTCCGGAGAAATGCACACTGGTTTTGTGAGGTTTTCATGGAATATGTTCACTCAGGCCTTGATTTTCCAAAAGAGTGAACCAAGTGAGGAGGACTGAGAGTCAAATGTTGGAGGTGCACTTCTGAGGGATAAGTATCCTACAGAAGATTCTGTAGTGTTACGCTTTGTGTTCAGAGAAAATCATCCTCATTTTGCGACATTGGTACATATCATGTTCACGCAGGCCATGATTTTCCAAAGAGTGAACCAATTGCGGAGGATTCAGAGTCAAATGTTGGCATTTCACTTCTTGGGGATAAGTATCCGGAGAAGTTCCTAAACTGTAACTTTTGTGTTCAGGCGAAATCATACTTGTTTTCTGACATTTGAATGGCACATGCCACACAGGCCATGATTTCACAAAGTAGAGAACCAAGTGTGGAGGAATCAGTGTTTTGCAAGTGCGCTTCTTTAGGAGAAGTATCCTACAGAAGTTTCTATATTGTAACTCTTTGTGTTCAGGAGGGAAATCACACTTGTTTACGACGTTTACCATGAAACATGTTCATGCATGTCATTCTCTTCAAAAACAGTGAACCAAGTGAAGAGGACTCACAGTCATATGTAGCATGTGCAATTCTTTGGGAAGTCATGTGCAGCATATGCACTACTTTCGGACAAGTATCCTACACAGGATTCTAGACTGTAACACTTTGTATTCTGGAGGAAGCAACATTTGTTTTGTGCTGATTCTACCGACTATGTTCAGGCTTGTAATGAACTTGAAAATAGTGACCAAGTGAGGATGTGTCAAATTCACATTTCACTTTCTCTTCTCAGTGATAAGAATCCTGTAGATGTTTCATACGTTGTAACTTTTTATGTTCCAGAGAAAATGCACACTGGTTTTGTGGGTTTTCATGGAATATGTTCACGCAGGCCTTGATTTTCCAAAAGAGTGAACCAAGTGAGGAGGTCTGAGAGTCAAATGTTGGAGGTGCACTTCTCAGGGATAAGTATCCTACAGAAGATTCTGTAGTGCAAGGGGAAGGCAAATAGTCTAGGCAGATAAAAAGTAAGTCCATTTTGCAATGGGTGATGGACCCCTCCCTCAGTGAGGTTTCATACTCTTATTACATCTACCCTTGACTGTTGCTATTACAATAAGACTCCAGTTTAAACAGCTTTTTGTCTCTGGACAGGGGTGACATACAGTGCCCAGCAGAATGGAGTGAAGGGAATTGCAGGAGCAGGCAAACTGCAAAAGAAAATCAACCAAACCACAATCCAGAACTTCAGAGACACTATATCAATCACATAGAACTAGGGACAGCCTAATCTCTCCCCATCCTGGAGTCAGGGACATTTTGCGGAAGAGGGGGCGGTAAGATTGTAAGAGCAAAGGATGGGAGGAGCAACGATTTGCAAGATTCTCAACAATAGTTGGGGGCCAAAAGCAATCATAATGGGGACTTTGCATGCCCTGCGCAATGTCCAGCGCACTGTTGCCCTCATACAGTCTAGCATCTGTTAAGGGCACCGAGACCCCTGGAGGCAAGGGATTGACAGCATAGTAGTGATCTTATGCTTAAGGGTAACAAGAGAAAGGGCTTATGGAAATGCCACTGGGTCCTTATATGTCATCCGAGAGGAGGACCCAGTGGAGAGTTAGGCATACACAATAAAGGACTCTCTGGGAATTGAGGGGGAGGCACTGGGGGAAGGGGAGGGGGAGGAGAGGGGAGGGAGGGAATGTTAAAAATTTTAAATGTATAATTAAATTTTTAATAAAAAAAAGAAGATTCTGTAGTGCTACGCTTTTGTGTTCAGGAGAAAATTATCCTCGTTTTGCGACATTCGCACATAACATGTTCACGCAGTCCATGATTTCCAAAAGAGTGAACCAAGTGCGAAGGATTCAGAGTCAAATGTTGGCATTTCACTTCTTAGTGATAAGTATCCTAGAGAAGTTCCTGAACTGTAACTTTTGTGTTCAGGCGAAATCATACTTGTTTTCTGACATTGGAATGGCACATGGTTCACACAGTCCATGATTTCACAAAATAGAGAACCAAGTGCGGAGGACTTCAGAGTTTAAATTCTGCAAGTGCGCTTCTTTAGGAGAAGTATCGTACCGTAGTTTCTATATTTTAACTCTTTGTGTTCAGGAGGGAAATCAAACGTGTTTTTTTGACGTTTCCATGAAACATGTTCATGCATTTCGTTCCCTTCAAAAATAGTGAACCAAGTGAAGAGCACTCACAGTCATATGTAGCATGTGCACTTGTTTGGGAAGTCATGTGCAGCATGTGCACTTCTTTCGGATAAGTATCCTACACAAGTTTCTAGACTGTAAAACTTTGTATTCTGGAGAAAAGAGCATTTGTTTTTTGCTGATTCTACCAACTATGTTCAGGCTTGTAATGAGCTTGAAAATAGTGGACCAAGTGAGGACGCGTCAAATTCACATGTTTCACTTTCTCTGCTCAGTGATAAGAATCCTGTAGATATTCATACGTTGCAACTTTTTATGTTCAGGAGAAATTCACACGGGTTTTGTGACGTTTTCATGGACTATGTTCATGTAGTCCTTGATTTTCCAAAACAGTAAACCAAGTGAGGAGGGACTGAGAGACAAATGTTGGAGGTGCACTGCTCAGGGATAAGTATCCTACAGAAGATTCTGTAGTGTTACACTTTATGTTCAGGAGAAGATCATACTCGTTTTTCGACATTCGCCCATAACATGTTCACGCAGGCCATGATTTCCCAAAAGAGTGAAACCCAGTGTGGAGCATTCAGAGTGAAATGTTGGCATTTCACTTCTTAAAGAATAAGTATCCTAGAGAAGTTCCTATACTGTAACTTTTGTGTTCAGGTGAAATCATACTTGTTTTGTGACATTTGAATGGCACATGTTTCACACAGGCCATGATTTACAAAATAGAGAACCAAACTGCGGAGGACTCAGACTTAAATGTTTGCAAGTGAAATTCTTTAGGAGAAGTATCGTACAGAAGTTTCTACATGGTAACTCCTTTGGTTTTCTCGAGGAAATGACACTTGTTTTACGACTTTTCCATGAAACATGTTCATGCCTGTCGTTCGCTTCGAAAATAGTGAACAGAGTGAAGAGGACTCACATCATATGTAGCATGTGCACCTCTTTGGGAAGTCATGTGTAGCATGTGCACTTCTTCGGATAAGTATCCTACACAGGTTTCTAGACTGTAAAACTTTGCATTCTGGAGAAAACAACATTTGTTTTTGTGCTGATTCTACCAACTATGTTCAGGCTTGTATGAACTGAAAATAGGTGACCAAGTGAGGGACGTGTCAAATTCACATTCACTTCTCTTCTCAGTGATAAGAATCCTGTAGATGTTCATACGTTGTAACTTTTTATGTTCCAGAGAAATGCACACTGGTTTTGTGGGTTTTCATGGAATATGTTCACGCAGGCCTTGATTTTCCAAAAGAGTGAACCAAGTGAGGAGTCTGAGAGTCAAATGTTGGAGGGTGCACTTCTCAGGGATATGTATCCTACAGAAGATTCTGTAGTGCAAGGGAGGGCATATAGTTTGCAGATAAAAAAGTAATCATTTTGCAAATGGGTGATGGACCCCTCCCTCAGTGAGGTTTCCTACTCTTATTGCATCTACCCTTGAATGTGCTATTACAACAAGACTCCAGTTTAACAGCTTTTGTCTCTGGCCAGGGGGTGACATACAGTGCCCAGGCAGAATGGAGTGAAAGGAATTGCAGGAGCAGCAAAACTGCAAAAGAAAATCAACAAACCACAATCCAGATCTTCAGAGACTCTATATCAATAACATAGAACTAGGACAGCCTAATCTCTCCCCCATCCTGGAGCTCAGGGACATTTGCGGAAGAGGGGGGCGGTAAGATTGTAAGAGCAAAAGGATGGGAGGAGCAACGATTTGCAAGATTCTCAACAATAGTTTGGGGCCAAAGCAATCATAATGGGACTTTGCATGCCCTGCGCATGTCCACCGCACTGTTGCCCTCATAAAGTCTAGCATCTGTTAAGGGCACCGAGACCCCCTGGAGGCAAGGGATTGACAGCCGTAGTAGTGATCTTATGCTTAAGGGTAACAAGAGAAAGGGCTTATGGAAATGCCACTGGGTCCTTATATGTCATCGGAGAGGAGGACCCAGTGGAGAGTTAGGCGTACACAATAAAGGATTCTCTGGGAATTGGGGGGGAGGCACTGGGGGAAGGGGAGGAGGAGGAGGGGGGAGGGAGGGGAACTGGTAAAAAATTTTTAAATGTATAATTAAATTTTTAATAAAAAAGAAGATTCTGTAGTGCTACGCTTTGTGTTCAGAAGAAAATCATCCTCATTTTGCGACATTCACAAATAACATGTTCACGCAGGCCATGATTTTCCAAAAGAGTGAACCCAGTGCGAAGGATTCAGAGTCAAAATGTTGGCATTTCACTTCTTAGGGATAAGTATGCTAGAGAAGTTCCTAAACTGTAACTTTTGTGTTCAGGCGAAAATCATACTTGTTTTCTGACATTGGAATGGCATATGTTCACACAGGCCATGATTTCACAAAATAGAGAACCAAGTGCGGAGGACTCAGAGTTAAATGTTGCAATTGCGCTTCTTTAGTAGAAGTATCGTACAGCAGTTACTGTATTTTAACTCGGTGTTCAGGAGAAATCACACTTATTTAGGACGTTTCCATGAAACGTGTTCATGCATGTCGTTTCCTTCGAACACAGTGAACCAAGTGCAGAGGACTCACAGTCATATGTAGCATGTGCACTTCTTTGGGAACTCATGTGCAGCCTGTGCACTTCTTTCTGATAAGTATCCTACACAGGTTTCTAGACGTAACACTTTGTATTCTGGAGAAAACAACATTTGTTTTGTGCTGATTCTACCAACTATGTTCAGGCTTGTAATGAGCTTGAAAATAGTGACCAAGTGAGGACGCGTCAAATTCACATATTTCACTTTCTCTTCTCAGTGATAAGAATCCTGTAGATGTTCATACGTTGTAACTTTTTATGTTCCAGAGAAAGGCACACAGGTTTTGTGACGTTTTCATGGAATATGTTCACTCAGGCGTTGATTTTCCAAAAGAGTGAACCAAGTGAGTAGAACTGAGAGTCAAATGTTGGAGGTGCACTTCTCAGTGATACGTATCCTACAGAAGATTCTGTAGTGTTACACTTTGTGTTCAGGAGAAGATCATACTCGTTTTGCGACATTCGCATATAACATGTTCACGCAGGCCATGATTTCCAAAGAGTGAAACAAGTGCGGAGGACTTCAGAGTGAAATGTTGCAAGTGCACTTCTTTAGGAAAAGTTTCATACAGAAGTTTCTCTATTGTAACTCTCTGTGTTCTGGAGGAAATGACACTTGTTTTTACGATGTTTCCATTAAACATGTTCATACATGTCGTTCACTTCGAAATAGTGAACCAAGTGAAGAGCACTCAGAGTCATATTTAGCATGTGCACTTCTTTGGGAAGTCATGTGTAGCATGTGCACTTCTTTCGGATAAGTATCCTACACATTTTTCTAGACTATGAAACTTTGCATTCTGGAAAAAACAACATTTGTTTTGTGCTGATTCTACCTACTATGTTCAGGCTTGTAATGAGCTTGAATGTAGTGACCAAGTGAGGACGCGTCTAATTCACATATTTCACTTTCTCTGCTCAGTGATAAGAATCATGCAGATGTTCATATGTTGTAACTTTTTATATTCAGGAGAAATTCACACTGGTTTTGTGATGTTTTCATGGACTTTGTTCACGCAGGCCTTGATTTTCCAAAACAGGGGACCAAGTGAGGAGGACTGAGAGTCAAATGTTGGAGGTGCACTGCTCAGGGATAAGTATTCTAAAGAAGACTCTGTAGTGTTACGCTTTGTGTTCAGGAGAAGATCATCCTCCTTTTGCAACATTCGCACATAATATGTTCACGCAGGCCATGATTTTCCAAAAGAGTGAACCACGTGCGGAGGATTCAGAGTCAAATGTTGGCATTTCACTTCTCTAGGGATAAGTATCCTAGAGAAGTTCCTAAACTGTAACTTTTGTGTTCAGGTGAAAATCATACTTGTTTCTGTCATTTGAATAGCACTTGTTCACACAGGCCATGAGTTCACAAAATAGAGAACCAAGTGCGGAGGACTCAGAGTTAAATGTTGCAAGTGCTCTTCTTTAGGAGAAGCATCGTACAGAAGTTTCTATATTGTAACTCTTTGTGTTCAGGAGGAAATCACACTTGTTTTAGGACGTTTCTATGAAACGTGTTCATGCATGTCGTTCCCTTCGAAAACAGTGAACCAAGTGAAGAGGACTCAGAATCATATGTAGCATGTGCACTTCTTTGGGAAGTCATGTGCAGTATGTGCACTTCTTTCAGATAAGTATCCTACACAGGTTTCTAGACTGTAACACTTTGTATTCTGGAGAAAACAACATTTGTTTTGTGCTGATTCTACCAACTACGTTCAGGCTTGTAATGACCTTGAAAATAGTGACCAAGTGAGTACACGTCAAATTCTCATATTTCACTTTCTCTTGTCAGTGAAAAGAAACCTGTAGATGTTCATACCTTGTACCTTTTTATGTTCCGGAGAAATTTACACTGGTTTTGTGATGTTTTCATGGAATATGTTCACGCTGGCCTTGATTTTCCAAAAGAGTGAACCAAGTGAGGAGTTCTGAGAGACAAATGTTGCAGGTACACTTCTCAGGGATAAGTATCCTACAGAAGATTCTGTAGTGTTACGCTTTGTGTTCAGGAGAAGATCATCCTCGTTTAGCGACGTTCACACATATCATGTTCACGCAGGCCATGATTTTCCAAAAGAGTGAACCAAGTGCAGAGGATTCAGAGTCAAATGTTGGCATTTCACTTCTTAGGGATAAATATCCTCGAGAAGTTCCTAAACTGTAACTTTTGTGTTCAGGCAAAAATCATACTTGTTTTCTGACATTTGAATGGCACATATTCACACACGCCATGATTTCACAAAATAGAGAACCAAGTGCGGAGGACTTAGAGTTAAATGCTGCAAGTGCGCTTCTTTAGGAGAAGTATCGTATAGAAGTTTCTATATTGTAAATCTTTGTTTTCAGGAGGAAATCACACTTGTTTTAGGACGTTTCCATGAAACTTGTTCATGCATGTGGTTCCCTTCGAAACAGTGAACCAAGGGAAGTGGACTCACAATCATATGTAGCATGTGCACTTCTTTGGGAAGTCATGTGCAGTATGTGCACTTCTTTCAGATAAGTATCTTACACAGGTTTCTAGACTGTAACACTTTGTATTCTGTTGAAAACAACATTTGTTTTGTGCTGATTCTACCAACTATGTTAAGACTTGTAATGAGCTTGAAAATAGTGACCAAGTGAGGACACGTCTAAATCACATGTTTCGCTTTCTCTTCTCAGTGATAAGAATCCGGTAGATGTTCATATGTTGTAACTTTTTGTGTTCCGGAGAAATTCACACTGGTTTTGTGACGTTTTTATGGAATATGTTCACGCAGGCCTTGATTTTCCAAAAGAGTGAACCAAGTGATGAGGACTGAGAGACAAATGTTGGAGGTGCACTTCTCAGGGATAAGTATCCTACAGAAGATTCTGTAGTGTTACGCTTAGTGTTCAGGAGAAGATCATCCTCGTTTTGCGACATTCGCACATAACATGTTCACGCAGGCCAGGATTTTCCAAAAGAGTGAACCAAGTGAGGAGGATTTAGAGTCAAATGTTGGCATTTCACTTCTTAGGGATAAGTATCCTAGATAAGTTCCTAAACTGTAACTTTTGTGTTCAGGCGAAAATCATACTTGTTTTCTGACATTTGAATAGCACATGTTCACACAGGCCATGATTTCACAAAATAGCGAACCAAGTGCGGAGGACTCAGAGTTAAATGCTGCAAGTGCTCTTCTTTAGGAGAAGCATCGTACAGAAGTTTCTATATTGTAACTCTTTGTGTTCAGGAGGAAACCACACTAGTTTTAGGACGTTTCCATGAAACGTGATCATGCATGTCGTTCCTTTCGAAAACAGTTCACAAAGTGAAGAGGACTCACAGTCATATGTAGCATGTGCCCTTCTTTGGGAAGTCATGTGCAGCATGTGCACTTCTTTTGGATAAGTATCCTACACAGGTTTCTAGACTGTAACACTTTGCATTCTGGAGAAAACAACATTTGTTTTGTGCTGATTCTACCAACTATGTTCAGGCTTGTAATGAGCTTGAAAATAGTGACCAAGTGAGGACGCGTCAAATTTCCATGTTTCACTTTCTCTTTTCAGGGATAAGAATACTGTAGATGTTCATACGTTGTAACTTTATATGTTCCGGAGAAATGCACACTGTTTTTTTAACGTTTTCATGGAATATGTTCACGGAGGCCTTGATTTTCCAAAAGAGTGATCCAAGTGAGGAGGACTGAGAGTCAAATGTTGGAGGTGCACTTCTCAGGGATAAGTATTCTACAGAAGACTCTGTAGTGTTACGCTTTGTGTTCAGGAGAAGATCATCCTCCTTTTGCAACATTCGCACATAACATGTTCACGCAGGCCATGATTTTCCAAAAGAGTGAACCACGTGCGGAGGATTCAGAGTCAAATGTTGGCATTTCACTTCTCTAGGGATAAGTATCCTAGAGAAGTTCCTAAACTGTAACTTTTGTGTTCAGGTGAAAATCATACTTGTTTCTGTCATTTGAATAGCACTTGTTCACACAGGCCATGAGTTCACAAAATAGAGAACCAAGTGCGGAGACCTCAGAGTTAAATGTTGCAAGTGCTCTTCTTTAGGAGAAGCATCGTACAGAAGTTTCTATATTGTAACTCTTTGTGTTCAGGAGGAAATCACACTTGTTTTAGGACGTTTCTATGAAACGTGTTCATGCATGTCGTTCCCTTCGAAAACAGTGAACCAAGTGAAGAGGACTCAGAATCATATGTAGCATGTGCACTTCTTTGGGAAGTCATGTGCAGTATGTGCACTTCTTTCAGATAAGTATCCTACACAGGTTTCTAGACTGTAACACTTTGTATTCTGGAGAAAACAACATTTGTTTTGTGCTGATTCTACCAACTATGTTCAGGCTTGTAATGACCTTGAAAATAGTGACCAAGTGAGTACACGTCAAATTCTCATGTTTCACTTTCTCTTGTCAGTGAAAAGAAACCTGTAGATGTTCATACCTTGTACCTTTTTATGTTCCGGAGAAATTTACACTGGTTTTGTGATGTTTTCGTGGAATATGTTCACGCTGGCCTTGATTTTCCAAAAGAGTGAACCAAGTGAGGAGTTCTGAGAGACAAATGTTGCAGGTACACTTCTCAGGGATAAGTATCCTACAGAAGATTCTGTAGTGTTACGCTTTGTGTTCAGGAGAAGATCATCCTCGTTTTGTGACGTTCGCACATATCATGTTCACGCAGGCCATGATTTTCCAAAAGAGTAAACCAAGTGAGGAGGATTCAGAGTCAAATGTTGGCATTTCACTTCTTAGGGATAAGTATCCTAGAGAAGTTCCTAAACTGTAACTTTTGTGTTCAGACGAAAATCATACTTGTTTTCTGACATTGGAATGGCACATGTTCACACACGCCATGATTTCACAAAATAGAGAACCACATGCGGAGGTCTCAGAGTTAAATGCTACAAGTGCGCTTCTTTAGGAGAAGTATCGTATAGAAGTTTCTACATTGTAACTCTTTGTGTTGAGGAGGAAATCAAACTTGTTTTACGACGTTTCCATGAAACATGTTTATGCAGGTCGTTCCCTTCGAAAATAGTGAACCAAGTGAAGAGGACTCACAGTCATATGCAGCATGTGCACTACTTTGGGAAGTCATGTGCAGCATGTGCACTTCTTTTGGATAAGTATCCTACACAGGTTTCTAGACTTAACACTTTGTATTCTGGAGAAAACAACCTTTGTTTTGTGCTGATTCTACCAACTATGTTCAGGCTTGTAATGAGCTTGAAAAAAGTGACCAAGAGTGGACGCGGCAAATTCACATGTTTCACTTTCTCTTCTCAGTGATAAGAATCCTCTAGATGTTCATACGTTGTAACTTTATATGTTCCTGAGAAATTCACACTGGTTTTGTGACGTTTTCATGGAATATGTTCACGCAGGCCTTGAATTTCCAAAAGAGTGAACCAAGTGAGGAGTTCTGAGAGACAAATGTTGCAGGTACACTTCTCAGGGATAAGTATCCTACAGAAGATTCTGTAGTGTTACGCTTTGTGTTCAGGAGAAGATCATCCTCGTTTTGCGACATTCGCACATAACATGTTCACGCAGGCCATGATTTTCCAAAAGAGTGAACCAAGTGTGGAGGATTCAGAGTCAAACGTTGGCATTTCACTTCTTAGGGATAAGTATCCTAGAGAAGTTCCTAAACTGTAACTTTTGTGTTCAGGCGAAAATCATACTTGTTTTCTGACATTGGAATGGCACATGTTCACACACGCCATGATTTCACAAAATAGAGAACCAAGTGCGGAGGACTCAGAGTTAAATGATGTAAGTGCGCTTCTTTAGGAGAGGAATTGTATAGAAGTTTCTATATTGTAAGTCTTTGTGTTCAGGAGGAAATCCCACTTGTTTTAGGACGTTTCCATTAAACGTGTTCATGCATGTCTTTAACTTCGAAAACAGTGAACCAAGTGAAGAGGACTCACAATCATATGTAGCATGTGCACTTCTTTGGGAAGTCATGTGCAGTATGTGCACTTCTTTCAGATAAGTATCCTACACAGGTTTCTAGACTGTAACACTTTGTATTCTGTTGAAAACAACATTTGTTTTGTGCTCATTCTACCAACACTGTTCAGGCTTGTAATGAGCTTGGAAATAGTGACCAAGTGAGGACACCTCAAATTCACATGTTTCACTTTCTCTTCTCAGTGAAAAGAATCCTGTAGATGTTCATACGTTGTAACTTTTTATGTTACGGAGAAATTCACACTGGTTTTGTGACGTTTTCATGGAATATGTTCACGCAGGCCTTGAATTTCCAAAAGGGTGAACCAAGTGATGAGGACTGAGAGACAAATGTTGGAGGTGCACTTCTCAGGGATAAGTATCCTACAGAAGATTCTGTAGTGTTATGCTTTGTGTTCAGGAGAAGATCATCCTCGTTTTGCGACATTCGCACATAACATGTTCACGCAGGCCATGATTTTCCAAAAGAGTGAACCAAGTGCAGAGGATTCAGAGTCAAATGTTGGCATTTCACTTCTTAGGGATAAATATCCTCGAGAAGTTCCTAAACTGTAACTTTTGTGTTCAGGCAAAAATCATACTTGTTTTCTGACATTTGAATGGCACATATTCACACACGCCATGATTTCACAAAATAGAGAACCAAGTGCGGAGGACTTAGAGTTAAATGCTGCAAGTGCGCTTCTTTAGGAGAAGTATCGTATAGAAGTTTCTATATTTTGTAAATCTTTGTTTTCAGGAGGAAATCACATTTGTTTTAGAACGTTTCCATGAAACTTGTTCATGCATGTGGTTCCCTTCGAAACAGTGAACCAAGGGAAGTGGACTCACAATCATATGTAGCATGTGCACTTCTTTGGGAAGTCATGTGCAGTATGTGCACTTCTTTCAGATAAGTATCTTACACAGGTTTCTAGACTGTAACACTTTGTATTCTGTTGAAAACAACATTTGTTTTGTGCTGATTCTACCAACTATGTTAAGACTTGTAATGAGCTTGAAAATAGTGACCAAGTGAGGACACGTCTAAATCACATGTTTCGCTTTCTCTTCTCAGTGATAAGAATCCTGTAGATGTTCATATGTTGTAACTTTTTGTGTTCCGGAGAAATTCACACTGGTTTTGTGACGTTTTTATGGAATATGTTCACGGAGGCCTTGATTTTCCAAAAGAGTGAACCAAGTGATGAGGACTGAGAGACAAATGTTGGAGGTGCACTTCTCAGGGATAAGTATCCTACAAAAGATTCTGTAGTGTTACGCTTAGTGTTCAGGAGAAGATCATCCTCGTTTTGCGACATTCGCACATAACATGTTCACGCAGGCCAGGATTTTCCAAAAGAGTGAACCAAGTGAGGAGGATTTAGAGTCAAATGTTGGCATTTCACTTCTTAGGGATAAGTATCCTAGATAAGTTCCTAAACTGTAACTTTTGTGTTCAGGCGAAAATCATACTTGTTTTCTGACATTTGAATAGCACATGTTCACACAGGCCATGATTTCACAAAATAGCGAACCAAGTGCGGAGGACTCAGAGTTAAATGCTGCAAGTGCTCTTCTTTAGGAGAAGCATCGTACAGAAGTTTCTATATTGGAACTCTTTGTGTCCAGGAGGAAACCACACTTGTTTTAGGACGTTTCCATGAAACGTGATCATGCATGTCGTTCCTTTCGAAAACAGTTCACAAAGTGAAGAGGACTCAAAGTCATATGTAGCATGTGCCCTTCTTTGGGAAGTCATGTGCAGCATGTGCACTTCTTTTGGATAAGTATCCAACACAGGTTTCTAGACTGTAACACTTTGCATTCTTGAGAAAACAACATTTGTTTTGTGCTGATTCTACCAACTATGTTCAGGCTTGTAATGAGCTTGAAAATAGTGACCAAGTGAGGACACGTCAAATTTCCATGTTTCACTTTCTCTTTTCAGGGATAAGAATACTGTAGATGTTCATACGTTGTAACTTTATATGTTCCGGAGAAATGCACACTGTTTTTTTGACTTTTTCATGGAATATGTTCACGGAGGCCTTGATTTTCCAAAAGAGTGATCCAAGTGAGGAGGACTGAGAGTCAAATGTTGGAGGTGCACTTCTCAGGGATAAGTATGCTACAGAAGATTCTGTAGTGTTACGCTTTGTGTTCAGGAGAAGATCATCCTCGTTTTAAGACATTCGCACATAACATATTCACGCAGGCCATGATTTTCCAAAGAGTGAACCAAGTGCGGAGGATTCAGAGTCAAATGTTGGCATTTCAGTTCTTAGGGATAAGTATCCTAGAGAAGTTCCTAAACTGTAACTTTTATGTTCAGGCGAAAATCATACTTGTTTTCTGACATTGGAATGGCACATGTTCACACACGCCATGATTTCACAAAATAGAGAACCACGTGCGGAGGACTCAGAGTTAAATGCTGCAAGTGCGCTTCATTAGGAGAAGTATCCTACAGAAGTTACTGTATTGTAACTCTTTGTGTTCAGGAGGAAATCACAGTTGTTTTACGACGTTTGCATGAAACATGTTCATGCATGTCGTTCCCTTTGAAAACAGTGAACCAAGTGAAGAGGACTCACAGTCATATGTAGCATGTGCACTTCTTTGGGAAGTCATGTGCAGCATGTGCACTTCTGTCGGATAAGTATCCTACACAGGTTTCTAGACTGTAACACTTTGTATTCTGGAGAAAACAACATTCTTTTGTGCTGATTCTACCAACTATGTTCAGGCTTGTAATGAGCTTGAAAATAGTTGTCAAGTGAGGACGCCTCAAATTCACATGTTTCACTTTCTCTCTCAGTGATAAGAATCCTGTAGATGTTCATACATTGTAACTTTTTATGTTCCGGAGAAATGCACACTGGTTTTGTGACGTTTTCAAGGTATATGTTCACGCAGACCTTGATACTCCAAAACATTGAACCAAGTGAGGAGGACTGAGAGTCAAATGTTGGAGGTGCACCTCTCAGGGATAAGTATTCTACAGAAGATTCTGTAGTGTTATGCTTTGTGTTCAGGAGAAGATCATCCTCGTTTTGCAACATTCGCACATAACATGTTCACGCAGGCCATCATTTTCCAAAAGAGTGCACCAAGTGCGGAGGATTCAGAGTCAAATGTTGGCATTTCACTTCTTAGGCATAAGTATACTAGAGAAGTTCCTAAACTGTAACTTTTGTGTGCTGGCGAAAATCATACTTGTTTTCTGACATTAAAATGGCACATGTTCACACAGGCCATGATTTCACAAAATAGAGAATCAAACGCAGAGGCCTCAGAGTTAAATGTTGCAAGTGTGCTTCTTTAGAAGAAGTATCGTACAAAATTTTCTATATTGTAACTCTTTGTGTTCCGGAGGAAATCACACTTATTTTACATCTTTTCCATGAATCTTGCTCATGCAAGTTGTTCTCTTCGAAAATAGTGAACCATGTGAAGAGGAATCACAGTCATATATAGCATGTGCACTACTTTGGGAAGTCATGTGCAGCATATGCACTTCATTCGGATATGTATCCTAGACAGGTTTCTAGACTGTAACACTTTGTATTCTGGAGAAAACAACATTTGTTTTGTGCTGATTCTACCAACTATGTTCAGGCTTGTAATGAGCTTGAAAATAGCGACCAAGTGAGGACGCGTCAAATTCACATGTTCCACTTTCTCTTCTCAGTGATAAGAATCCTGTAGATGTTCATACGTTGTAACTTTTTATGTTCAGGAGAAATTCACACTGGTTTTGTGATGTTTTCATGGAATATGTTCAGGCAGGTTTAATTTTCCAAAAGAGTGAACCAAGTGAGGAGGACTGAGAATCAAATGTTGGAGGTGCACTTCTCAGGGATAAGTATCCTACAGAAGATTCTGTAGTGTTACGCTTTGTGTTCAGGAGAATATCATCCTCATTTTGCGACATTTGCACACAACATGTTCACGCAGGCCATGATTTTCCAAAAGAGTGAACCAAGTGCGGAAGATTCAGAGTCACATGTTGGCATTTCACTTCGTAGGCATAAGTATCCTAGAGAAGTTCCTGAACTGTAACTTTTGTTTTCAGGCGAAAATCATACTTGTTTTCTGACACTGGATTGGCACATGTTCACACAGGCCATGATTTCACAAAATGGAGAACCAAGTGCGGAGGACTCAGAGTTAAATGCTGAAAGTGTGCTTCTTTATTAGAAGTATCGCACAGAAGTTTCTAAATTGTAACTCTTTGTGTTCCGGAGGAAATCACACTTGTTGTATGACGTTTCCATGAAACATGTTTATGCATGTTGTTCCCTTCGAAAACGTTGAACCAAGTGAAGAGGACTCCCAGTCATATGTAGCATGTGCACTTCTTTGGGAAGTCATGTGCAGCATGTGCACTTCTGTCGGATAAGTATCCTACACGGGTTTCTTGACTGTAACACTGTATTCTGGAGAAAACAACATTGTTTTGTGCTGATTCTACCAACTATGTTCAGGCTTGTAATTAGCTTGAAAATAGTGACCAAGTGAGGACGCCTCAAATTCACATGTTTCACTTTCTCTTCTCAGTGATAAGAATCCTGTAGATGTTTATATGTTGTAACTTTTTATGTTCCGGAGACATGCACATTGGTTTTGTGATGTTTTCATGGAATATGTTCACGCAGGCCTTGATTTTCCAAAAGAGTGAACCAAGTGAGGAGGACTGAGAGTCAAATGTTGGAGGTGCACTTCTCAGGAATAAGTATTCTACAGAAGATTCTGTAGTGTTACGCTTTGTGTTCAGGAGAAGATCATCCTCGTTTTGCAACATTCGCACATAACATGTTCACTCAGGCCATGATTTTCCAAAAGAGTGAACCAAGTGCGGAGGGTACAGAGTCAAATGTTGGGATTTCACTTCTTCTTTTTTTTTTTTTTTATTATTATTATTATTTATTCAACTGTGTGCATATGTGTGTGTATGTGCGCGCGCGTCTGTGTGTGTGTGTGTGTGCGCGTGTAGAACCACGGACGAATTCGCGAACCACCATGGACACCTCCACCTCCTTCTGCCCCGGGATTCACAGGCTCCACCCTACCAGGACCAGAAGCGCAGGCCGCCCCCAGCTTCCGTCTGGCGTCTATACGTGGGATCTGGGATCCGAACTCAGGAGCTTCCGCCTCCAAGGCGGAGGCTTAACCCCTGAGCCACCTCTCCAGCCCGGGATTTCACTTCTTAGGGATAAGTATCCTAGAGATGTTCCTAAATTATAACTTTTGTGTTAGGCGAAAATCATACTTGTTTTCTGACATTGGAATGGCATATGTACACACAGGCCATGATTTCACAAAATAGAGAACCAAGTGCGGAGGACTCAGAGTTAAATATTGCAAGTGTGCTTCTTTAGAAGTATCGTACAGCAGTTACTGTATTGTAACTCTTTGTGTTCAGGAGGAAATCACATTTGTTTTACGACGTTTGCATGAAACATGTTCATGCATGTCGTTTCCTTTGAAAACATTGAACCAAGTGAAGAGGACTCACAGTCATATGTAGCATGTGCACTTCTTTGGGAAGTCATGTGCAGCATGTGCACTTCTGTCGGATAAGAATCCTACACAGGTTTCTAGACTGTAACACTTTGTATTCTGGAGAAAACAACATTGTTTTGTGCTGATTCTACCAACTATGTTCAGGCTTGTAATGAGTTTGAAAATAGTGACCAAGTGAGGACGCCTCAAATTCACATGTTTCACTTTCTCTTCTCAGTGATAAGAATCCTGTAGATGTTCATACGTTGTAACTTTTTATGTTCCGGAGAAATGCACACTGGTTTTGTGACGTTTTCAAGGTATATGTTCACGCAGACCTTGATTTTCCAAAAGAGTGAACCAAGTGAGGAGGACTGAGAGTCAAATGTTGGAGGTGCACTTCTCAGGGATAAGTATTCTACAGAAGATTCTGTAGTGTTACGCTTTGTGTTCAGGAGAAGATCATCCTCGTTTTGCAACATTCGCACATAACATGTTCACGCAGGCCATGATTTTCCAAAAGAGTGAACCAAGTGAGGAGGATTCAGAGTCAAATGTTGGCATTTCACTTCTTAGGCATAAGTATCCTAGAGAAGTTCCTAAACTGTAACTTTTGTGTGCAGGCGAAAATCATACTTGTTTTCTGACATTGGAATGGCACATGTTCACACAGGCCATGATTTCACAAAATAGAGAACCAAGTGCGGAGGACTCAGAGTTAAATGCTGCAAGTGCGCTTCTTTAGGTGAAGTATCGTACAGAAGTTTCTGTATTGTAATTCTTTGTGTTCAGGAGGAAATCACACTTGTTTTACGACGTTTCCATGAAACATGTTCATGCATGTCGTTCCCTTCGAAAACAGTTCACAAAGTGAAGAGGACTCACAGTCATATGTAGCATGTGCCCTTCTTTGGGAAGTCATGTGCAGCATGTGCACTTCTTTCCGATAAGTATCCTACACAGGTTTCTAGACTGTAACACTTTGTATTCTGGAGAAAACAACATCTGTTTTGTGCTGATTCTACCAACTACATTCAGGCTTGTAAAGAGCTTGAAAATAGTGACCAAGAGAGGACGCGGCAAATTCACATGTTTCACTTTCTCTTCTCAGTGATAAGAATCCTGTAGATGTTCATACGTTGTAACTTTTTATGTTCCGGAGAAATGCACACTGGTTTTGTGACGTTTTATGGAATATGTTCACGCAGGCCTTGAATTTCCAAAAGAGTGAACCAAGTGAGGAGTTCTGAGAGACAAATGTTGAAAGTACACTTCTCAGTGATAAGTATCCTACAGAAGATTCTGTAGTGTTACGATTAGTGTTTAGGAGAAGATCATCCTCGTTTTGCGACATTCGCACATAACATGTTCACGCAGGCCATGATTTTCCAAAAGAGTGAACCAAGTGCGGAGGATTCAGAGTCAAATGTTGGCATTTCACTTCTTAGGGATAAGTATCCTAGAGAAGTTCCTAAACTGTAATTTTTGAGTTCAGGGAAAAATCATCCTTTTTTTCTGACAATTGAATGGCACATGTTCACACAGGCCATGATTTCACAAAATAGAGAACCAAGTGCGGAGGACTCAGATTCAAATGCTGCAAGCACGCTTCTTTAGCAGAAGTATACTACAGAAGTTTCTATATTGTAACTCTTTGTGTTCAGGAGGAAATCACACTTGTTTTAGGACGTTTCCATGAAACGTGATCAGGCATGTCGTTCCCTTCGAAAACAGTGAACAAAGTGAGGAGGACTCACAGTCATATGTAGCATGTGACCTTCTATGGGAAGTCATGTGCAGCATGTGCACTTCTTTTGGATAAGTATCCTACACAGGTTTCTAGACTGTAACACTTTGCATTCTGGAGAAAACAACATTTGTTTTGTGCTGATTCTACCAACTATGTTCAGGCTTGTAATGAGCTTGAAAATAGTGACCAAGTGGGGACGCGTCAAATTTCCATGTTTCACTTTCTCTTCTCAGTGATAAGAATCCTGTAGATGTTCATACGTTGTAACTTTATATGTTCCAGAGAAATGCACACTGGTTTTTTGACGTTTTCATGGAATATGTTCACGCAGGCCTTGATTTTCCAAAAGAGTGATCCAAGTGAGGAGGACTGAGAGTCAAATGTTGGAGGTGCACGTCTCAGGGATAAGTATCCTTCAGAAGATTCTGTAGTGTTATGCTTTGTGTTAGGGAGAAGATCATCCTGGTTTTGCGACATTCGCACATAACATGTTCAGACAGGCCATGATTTTCCAAAAGAGTGAACCAAGTGCGGAGGATTCAGAGTCAAATGTTGGCATTTCATTTCTTAGGGATAAGTATCCTAGAGAAGTTCCTAAACTGTAACTTTTGTGTTCAGGTGAAAATCATACTTGTTTTGACATTGGAATGGCACATGTTCACACTGGCCATGATTTCACAAAATAGAGAACCATGTGCGGAGGACTCAGAGTTAAATGTTGCATGTGCGCTTCTTTAGGAGAAGTATCGTTCAGAAGTTTCTATATTGTAACTTTTTGTGTTCAGGAGGAAATCACATTTGTTTTACGACGTATCCATGAAATGTGTTCATGCATGTCACTCCCTTCGAAAATAGTGAACAAAGTGAACAGGACTCACAGTCATATGTAGAATGTGCACTTCTTTGGGAAGTCATGTGCAGCATGTGCACTTCTTTCGGATAAGCATCCTACACAGGTTTCTAGACTGTAAAGCTTTGTATTCTGGAGTAAAAAACATTTGTTTTGTGCTGATTCTACCAACTATGTTCAGGCTTGTAATGGGTTTGAAAAGAGTGACCAAGTGAGGACGCGTCAAAATCACATGTTTCACTTTCTCTGCTCAGTGATAAGAATCCTGTAGATGTATATACGTTGAAACTTTTTATGTTCAGGAGAAATTCACACTGGTTTTGTGACATTTTCATAGAATATGTTCACGCAGGCTTTGATTTTCCAAATTAGTGAACCAAGTGTGGAGGACTGAGAGACAAATGTTGGAGGTGCTCTTCTCAGGGATAATAAGTATCCTACAGAAGATTCTGTAGTGTTACGCTTTCTGTTCAGGAGAAGATCATCCTCATTTTTCGACATTCACACATAACATATTCACGCAGGACATGATTTTCCAAAAGAGTGAACCAAGTGCGGAGGATACAGAGTCAAATGTTGGCATTTCACTTCTTAGGGATAAGTATCCGAGAGATGTTCTAAACTATAACTTTTGTGTTCAGGCGAAAATCATATTTGTTTTCTGACATTAGAATGGCATATGTTTACACAGGCCATGATTTCACAAAATAGAGAAAAAAGTGTGGAGGACTCAGAGTTAAATATTGCAAGTGCACTTCTTTAGAAGTATCGTACAGCAGTTACTGTATTGTAACTCTTTGTGTTCAGGAGGAAATCACAGTTGTTTTACGACGTTCGTGAAACATGTTCATGCATGTCGTTCCCTTTGAAAACAGTGAACCAAGTGAAGAGGACTCACAGTCATATGTAGCATGTGCACTTCTTTGGGAAGTCATGTGCAGCATGTGCACTTCTTTCGGATAAGTATCCTACACAGGTTTCTAGACTATAAAAATTTGTATTCTGGAGAAAACAACATTTGTTTTGTGCTGGTTCTACCAACTATGTTCACACTTGTAATGAGCTTGAAAATAGTGACCAAGGGAGGAGGCGTCAAATTCAGATGTTTCACTTTATCTTCTCAGTGATAAGAATCCTGTAGATGTTCATACGTTGTAACTTTTTATGTTGCCGAGAAATTTACACTGGTTTTGTCACGTTTTCATGGAATATATTTACGCAGGGCTTGATTTTTAAAATAGTGAACCAATTGAGGAGGACTGAGAGTCAAATGTTGGAGGTCCACTTGTCAGGGATAAGTATCCTACAGAAGATTCTGTAGTGTTACACTTTGTGTTCAGGAGAAGATCATACTCGTTTTGCGACATTCGCATATAACATGTTCACCCAGTCCATGATTTTCCAAAAGATTGAACCAAGTGCGGAGGATTCAGAGTCAAATGTTGGCATTTCACTTCTTAGGGATAAGCATCCTAGAGAAGTTCCTAAACTGTAACTTTTGTGTTCATGAGAAAATCGTACTTGTTTTCTGACCTTTGAATGGCAGATGTTCACAAATGCCATGATTTTTCAAAGTACAGAACCAATTGCAGAGGACTGAGAGTTAAATATTGCAAGTGCACTTCTTTAGGAGAAGTATCGTACAGAAGTTTCTATATTGTAAATCTTTCGTGTTCAGGAGGAAATCACACTTGTTTTACGACATTTTCATGAAACGTGTTCATGCATGTCGTTCCCTTCGAAAAGAGTGAACCAAGTGAAGAGGACTCACAGTCATATGCAGCATGTGCACTTCTTTGGGAAGTCATGTGCAGCATGTGCACTTCTTTCGGATAAGTATCCTATGCAGGTTTCTAGACCGTAAAACTTTGTATTCTGGAGAAAACAACATTTGTTTTGTGCTGATTCTACCAACTATGTTCAGGCTTGTAATGAGCCTGAAAATAGTGACCAAGTGAGGACGCCTCAAATTCACAGGTTTCACTTTCTCTTCTCAGTGATAAGAATCCTGTAGATGTTCATACGTTGTAACTTTTTATGTTGCAGAGAAATTCACACTGGTTTTGTGACGTTTACATGGAATATGTTTACGCAGGCCTTGATTTTCCAAAATAGTGACCCAAGTGAGTAGGACTGAGAGTCAAATGTTGGAGGTGCACTTCTCAGCGATAAGTACCCTACAGAAGATTCTGTAGTGTTACACTTTGTGTTCAGAAGAAGATCATACTCGTTTTGAGACATTCGCATATAACATGTTCACGCAGGCCATGATTTTCCAAAAGAGTGAAAAAGTGCGGAGCATTCGGAGTCAAATGTTGGCATTTCTCTTCTTAGGGATAAGTATCCTAGAGAAGTTCCTATACTGTAACTTTTGTGTTCAGGCGAAAATCATACTTGTTTTCTGACCTTTGAATGGCAGATGTTCACACAGGCCATGATTTTACAAAATAGAGAACCAAGTGCGGAGGACTCAGAGTTAAATGTTGCAAGTGTGCTTCTTTAGGAGAAGTATCGTACAGAAGTTTCTATATTGTAACTCTGTGTGTTCAGGAGGAAATCACACTTGTTTTATGAGGTTTTCATGAAACATGTTCATGCATGTGGTTCCCTTCCAAAATAGTGAACCAAGTGAAGAGGACTCACAGTCATATGTAGCATGTGCACTTCTTTGGGAAGTCATGTGCAGCATGTGCACTTCTTTCGGATAAGTATCCTAAACAGGTTTGTAATCTGTAAACCTTTGTATTGTGGAGAAAAAAAATTTTGTTTTGTGCTGATTCTACCAACTATGTTCAGGCTTGTAATGAGCTTGAAAATAGTGACCAAGTGAGGACACCTCAAGTTAACATGTATCACTTTTTCTTCTCAGTGATAAGAATCCTGCAGATGTTCATACATTGTAACTTTTTTTGTTGTAGAGAAATTCACACTGGTTTTGTGACGTTTTCATGGAATATGTTCACGCAGCCCTTGATTTTCCAAAACAGTGAACCAAGTGAAGAGTACTGAGAGTCAAATGTTGGAGGTGTACTTCTCAGGGATAAGTACCCTACAGAAGATTCTGTAGTGTTACACTTTGTTTTCAGGAGAAGATCATACTCGTTTTGCGACATTCGCATATAACATGTTCACGCAGGCCATGATTTTCCAAAAGAGTGAACCATGTGCGGAGCATTCGGAGTCAAATATTGGCATTTCACTTCTTAGGGATAAGCATCCTAGAGAAGTTCCTAAACTGTAACTCTTTTGTTCAGGTGAAAATCATACTTGTTTTCTAACATTGGAATGGCAGATGTTCACACAGGCCATGATTTTACAAAATAGATAACCAAGTGCGGAGGACTGAGAGTTAAATGTTCCAAGTGTGCTTCTTTAGTAGAAGTATCGTACAGAAGTTTCTACATTGTAACTCTTCCGTATTCAGGAGGAAATCACACTTGTTTTAGGACGTTTTCATGAAACATGTTCATGCATGTAGTTCCCTTCCAAAATAGTGAACCAAGTGAAGAGGACTCACAGTCACATGTAGCATGTGCACTTCATTGGGAAGTCATGTGGAGAATGTGCACTTCTTTTGGTTAAGTATCCTACCCAGGTTAATAGAGTGTAAAACTTTGTATTCTGAGGACACAAAATTTATTTTGTGCTGATTCTACCAACTATGTTCAGGCTTGTAATGTGCTTGAAAATAATGACCAAGTGAGGACGCCTCAAATTCACATGTTTCACTTTCTCTTCTCAGTGATAAGAATCCTGTAGATGGTCATACGTTGTAATTTTTTATGTTGCAAAGAAATTCACACTGGTTTTGTGACGTTTACATGGAATATGTTCACGCAGGCGTTGATTTTCCAAAATAGTGAACCAAGTGAGGAGGACTGAGACTCTAATGTTGGAGGTGCACTTCTCAGGGATAAGTATCCTACAGAAGATTCTGTAGTGTTACACTTTGTGTTCAGGAGAAGATCATACTCGTTTTGAGACATTCGCATATAACATGTTCACGCAGGCCATGATTTTCCAAAAGAGTGAAAAAAGTGTGGAGCATTCAGAGTCAAATATTGGCATTTCACTTCTTAGGGATACGTATCCTAGAGAAGTTCCTATACTGTAACTTTTGTGTTCAGGCGAAAATGATACTTGTTTTCTGACCTTTGAATGGCACATGTTCACACAGGCCATGATTTTACAAAATAGAGAACCAAGTGCGCAGGACTCAGAGTTAACTGTTGCAAGTGCGCTTCTTTAGGAGAAGTATCGTACAGAAGTTTCTATATTGTAACTCTTTTGTGTTCAGGGGGAAATCACACTTATTTTACGACATTTTCATGAAACATGTTCATGCATGTCGTTCCCTTCGAAAATAGTGAACCAAGTGAAGAGGACTCACAGTCATATGTAGCATGTGCACTTCTTTGGGAAGTCATGTGCAGCATGTGAACTTCTTTGGGATAAGTATCCTACACAGGTTTCTAGACTGTAAAACTTTTAATTCTAGAGAAAACAACATTTGTTTTTTGCTGATTCTAACAACTATGTTCAGGCTTGTAATGAGCTTGAAAATAGTGACCAAGAGAGGACGTGTCAAATTCATATGTTTCACTTTCTCTGCTCAGTGATAAGAATCCTGTAGATGTTCATGCGTTTTAACTTTTTTTAGGCAGGAGAAAATCACACTGGTTTTGTGACGTTTTCAAGGAATATGTTCACGCAGGCTTTTTTTTCCAAAATAGTGAACCAAGTGAGGAGGACTGAGAGTCAAATGTTGGAGGTGCACTTGTCAGGGATAAGTATCCTACAGAAGATTCTGTAGTGTTACACTTTGTGTTCAGGAGAAGATCATACTCGTTTTGCAACATTCGCATATAATATGTTCACGCAGGCCATGATTTTCCAAAAGAGTGAACCAAGTGCGGAGGATTCAGAGTCAAATGTTGGCATTTCACTCCTTAGGGATACGCATCCTAGAGAAGTTTCTAAACTGTAACTTTTGTGTTCATGAGAAAATCATACTTGTTTTCTGACCTTTGAATGGCAGATGTTCACACATGCCATGATTTTACAAAATACAGAACCAAGTGCCAAGGACTGAGAGTTAAATATTGCAAGTTCACTTCTTTAGGAGAAGTATCGTACAGAAGTTTCTATATTGTAACTCTTTCGTGTTCAGGAGGAAATCACACTTGTTTTACGACGTTTTCATGAAACATGTTCATGCATATCGTTCCCTTCCAAAATAGTGAACGAAGTGAAGAGGACTCACAGTCACATGTAGCATGTACACTTCATTGGGAAGTCATGTAGAGAATGTGCACTTCTTTCGGTTAAGTATTCTACCCAGGTTAATAGACTGTAAAACTTTGTATTCTGAGGACACAAAATTTATTTTGTGCTGATTCTACCAACTATGTTCAGGCTTGTAATGAGCTTGAAAATAGTGACCAAGTGAGGACGCGTCAAGTTCACATGTATCACATTCTCTTCTCAGTTATAAGAATCCTGTAGATGTTCATACATTGTAACTTTTTATGTTGCAGAGAAACTCACACTGGTTTTGTGACGTTTACATGGAATATGTTCACGCAGGCCTTGATTTTCCAAAATAGTGAACCAAGTGAGAGGACTGAGAGTCAAATGTTGCAGGTGAACTTCTCAGGGATAAGTAACCTGCAGAAGATTCTGTAGTGTTACACTTTGTGTTCAGGAGAAGATCATACTCGTTTTGCGACATTCGCATATAACATGTTCACGCAGGCCATGATTTTCCAAAAGAGTGAACCAAGTGTGGAGCATTCGGAGTCAAATATTGGCATTTCTCTTCTTAGGGATAAGTATCCTAGAGAAGTTCCTAAGCTGTAACTTTTGGGTTCAGGCGAAAATCATACTTGTTTTCTAACATTGGAATGGCAGATGTTCACACAGGCCATGATTTTACAAAATAGAGAACCAAGTGCGGAGGACTCAGTGTTAAATGTTGCAAATGCGCTTCTTTAGGAGAAGTATCATACAGAAGTTTCTATATTGTAAGTCTTTCGTATTCAGGAGGAAATCACACTTGTTTTGCGACGTTTTCATGAAACATGTTCATGCATTTCGTTCCCTTCAAAAATAGTGAACCAAGTGAAGAGCACTCACAGTCATATGTAGCATGTGCACTTGTTTGGGAAGTCATGTGCAGCATGTGCACTTCTTTCGGATAAGTATCCTACACAAGTTTCTAGACTGTAAAACTTTGTATTCTGGAGAAAAGAGCATTTGTTTTTTGCTGATTCTACCAACTATGTTCAGGCTTGTAATGAGCTTGAAAATAGTGACCAAGTGAGGACGCGTCAAATTCACATGTTTCACTTTCTCTGCTCAGTGATAAGAATCCTGTAGATATTCATACGTTGCAACTTTTTATGTTCAGGAGAAATTCACACGGGTTTTGTGACGTTTTCATGGACTATGTTCATGTAGTCCTTGATTTTCCAAAACAGTAAACCAAGTGAGGAGGACTGAGAGACAAATGTTGGAGGTGCACTGCTCAGGGATAAGTATCCTACAGAAGATTCTGTAGTGTTACACTTTATGTTCAGGAGAAGATCATACTCGTTTTGCGACATTCGCCCATAACATGTTCACGCAGGCCATGATTTCCCAAAAGAGTGAACCCAGTGTGGAGCATTCAGAGTGAAATGTTGGCATTTCACTTCTTAAAGATAAGTATCCTAGAGAAGTTCCTATACTGTAACTTTTGTGTTCAGGTGAAAATCATACTTGTTTTGTGACATTTGAATGGCACATGTTCACACAGGCCATGATTTTACAAAATAGAGAACCAACTGCGGAGGACTCAGACTTAAATGTTGCAAGTGAAATTCTTTAGGAGAAGTATCGTACAGAAGTTTCTACATGGTAACTCTTTGTTTTCTCGAGGAAATGACACTTGTTTTACGACTTTTCCATGAAACATGTTCATGCCTGTCGTTCGCTTCGAAAATAGTGAACAGAGTGAAGAGGACTCACAGTCATATGTAGCATGTGCACCTCTTTGGGAAGTCATGTGTAGCATGTGCACTTCTTTCGGATAAGTATCCTACACAGGTTTCTAGACTGTAAAACTTTGCATTCTGGAGAAAACAACATTTGTTTTGTGCTGATTCTACCAACTATGTTCAGGCTTGTAATGAACTTGAAAATAGTGACCAAGTGAGGACGTGTCAAATTCACATTTCACTTTCTCTTCTCAGTGATAAGAATCCTGTAGATGTTCATACGTTGTAACTTTTTATGTTCCCGAGAAATGCACACTGGTTTTGTGGGTTTTCATGGAATATGTTCACGCAGGCCTTGATTTTCCAAAAGAGTGAACCAAGTGAGGAGGTCTGAGAGTCAAATGTTGGAGGTGCACTTCTCAGGGATATGTATCCTATAGAAGATTCTGTAGTGCAAGGGGAGGGCATATAGTCTTGCAGATAAAAAGTAATCATTTTGCAAATGGGTGATGGACCCCTCCCTCAGTGAGGTTTCCTACTCTTATTGCATCTACCCTTGAATGTGCTATTACAACAAGACTCCAGTTTAACAGCTTTTTGTCTCTGGCCAGGGGGTGACATACAGTGCCCAGCAGAATGGAGTGAAGGGAATTGCAGGAGCAGCAAAACTGCAAAAGAAAATCAACAAACCACAATCCAGATCTTCAGAGACTCTATATCAATAACATAGAACTAGGACAGCCTAATCTCTCCCCATCCTGGAGCTCAGGGACATTTGCGGAAGAGGGGGCGGTAAGATTGTAAGAGCAAAAGGATGGGAGGAGCAACGATTTGCAAGATTCTCAACAATAGTTGGGGCCAAAGCAATCATAATGGGACTTTGCATGCCCTGCGCAATGTCCACCGCACTGTTGCCCTCATAAAGTCTAGCATCTGTTAAGGGCACCGAGACCCCTGGAGGCAAGGGATTGACAGCCGTAGTAGTGATCTTATGCTTAAGGGTAACAAGAGAAAGGGCTTATGGAAATGCCACTGGGTCCTTATATGTCATCGGAGAGGAGGACCCAGTGGAGAGTTAGGCGTACACAATAAAGGATTCTCTGGGAATTGGGGGGGAGGCACTGGGGGAAGGGGAGGAGGAGGAGGGGGGAGGGAGGGAACTGGTAAAAAATTTTTAAATGTATAATTAAATTTTTAATAAAAAAAAGAAGATTCTGTAGTGCTACGCTTTGTGTTCAGAAGAAAATCATCCTCATTTTGCGACATTCACAAATAACATGTTCACGCAGGCCATGATTTTCCAAAAGAGTGAACCCAGTGCGAAGGATTCAGAGTCAAATGTTGGCATTTCACTTCTTAGGGATAAGTATGCTAGAGAAGTTCCTAAACTGTAACTTTTGTGTTCAGGCGAAAATCATACTTGTTTTCTGACATTGGAATGGCATATGTTCACACAGGCCATGATTTCACAAAATAGAGAACCAAGTGCGGAGGACTCAGAGTTAAATGTTGCAATTGCGCTTCTTTAGTAGAAGTATCGTACAGCAGTTACTGTATTTTAACTCTGTGTTCAGGAGGAAATCACACTTATTTTAGGACGTTTCCATGAAACGTGTTCATGCATGTCGTTTCCTTCGAACACAGTGAACCAAGTGCAGAGGACTCACAGTCATATGTAGCATGTGCACTTCTTTGGGAACTCATGTGCAGCCTGTGCACTTCTTTCTGATAAGTATCCTACACAGGTTTCTAGACGGTAACACTTTGTATTCTGGAGAAAACAACATTTGTTTTGTGCTGATTCTACCAACTATGTTCAGGCTTGTAATGAGCTTGAAAATAGTGACCAAGTGAGGACGCGTCAAATTCACATATTTCACTTTCTCTTCTCAGTGATAAGAATCCTGTAGATGTTCATACGTTGTAACTTTTTATGTTCCAGAGAAAGGCACACAGGTTTTGTGATGTTTTCATGGAATATGTTCACTCAGGCGTTGATTTTCCAAAAGAGTGAACCAAGTGAGTAGAACTGAGAGTCAAATGTTGGAGGTGCACTTCTCAGTGATACGTATCCTACAGAAGATTCTGTAGTGTTACACTTTGTGTTCAGGAGAAGATCATACTCGTTTTGCGACATTCGCATATAACATGTTCACGCAGGCCATGATTTTCCAAAAGAGTGAAACAAGTGCGGAGGATTTCAGAGTGAAATGTTGCAAGTGCACTTCTTTAGGAAAAGTTTCATACAGAAGTTTCTCTATTGTAACTCTCTGTGTTCTGGAGGAAATGACACTTGTTTTACGATGTTTCCATTAAACATGTTCATACATGTCGTTCACTTCGAAAATAGTGAACCAAGTGAAGAGCACTCAGAGTCATATTTAGCATGTGCACTTCTTTGGGAAGTCATGTGTAGCATGTGCACTTCTTTCGGATAAGTATCCTACACATTTTTCTAGACTATGAAACTTTGCATTCTGGAAAAAACAACATTTGTTTTGTGCTGATTCTACCTACTATGTTCAGGCTTGTAATGAGCTTGAATGTAGTGACCAAGTGTGGACGGGTCAAATTCACATGTTTCACTTTCTCTGCTCAGTGATAAGAATCATGCAGATGTTCATATGTTGTAACTTTTTATATTCCGGAGAAATTCACACTGGTTTTGTGATGTTTTCATGGACTTTGTTCACGCAGGCCTTGATTTTCCAAAACAGGGGACCAAGTGAGGAGGACTGAGAGTCAAATGTTGGAGGTGCACTGCTCAGGGATAAGTATCCTACAGAAGATTCTGTAGTGTTACACTTTGTGTTCAGGAGAATATCATACTCGTTTTGCAACATCCGCATATAACATGTTCACAAAGGCCATGATTTTCCAAAAGAGTGAAACAAGTGCAGAGGATTCAGAGTCAAATGTTGGCATTTCACTTCTTAGGGATAAGTAACCCAGAGAAGTTCCTATACTGTAACTTCTGTGTTCAGGCCACAATCATACTTGTTTTCTGACATTTGAATGGCACATGTTCACACAGGCCTTGATTTTACAAAATATAGAACCAAGTGCGGAGGACTCAGAGTTAAATGTTGCAAGTGCACTTCTTTTGGAGAAGTATCCTACAGAAGTTTCTATATTGTAACTCTTTGTGTTCAGGAGGAAATCACACTTGTTTTAGGACGTTTCGAAGAAACATGTTCATGCATTTCCTTCCCTTTGAAAATAGTGAACCAAGTGAAGAGGACTCACAGTCATATGTAGCATGTGCACTTCTTTGGGAAGTCATGTGCAGCATGTGCTCTTCTTTCGATTAGTATCCTACACAGGTTTGTAGACTGTAAAACTTTGTATTCTGGAAAAAAAACATTTATTTGGCGTTATTCTACCAACTATGTTCAGGCTTGCAATGAGCTTTAAAATAGTGACCAAATGAGGACGCGTCAAATTCACATGTTTCACTTTCTCTTTTCAGTGATAAGAATCCTGTAGATGTTCATACGTTGTAACTTTTTATGATCAGGAGAAATTCACACTGGTTTTGTGATGTTTTCATGGACTATGTTCACGCAGGTCTTGATTTTCAAAACAGTGAACCAAATGAGGAGGACTGAGAGTCAAATGTTGGAGGTGCACTGCTCAGGGATAAGTATCCTACAGAAGATTCTGTGGTGTTTCATTTTTTGTTCAGGAGAAGGTCATACTTGTTTTGCGACATTCACATATAACATGTTCACGCAGGCCATGATTTTACAAAATAGAGAACCAAATGCGGAGGACTCAGAGTTAAATGTTGCAAGTGCACTTCTTTAGGAGAAGTATCCTACAGAACTTTCTATATTGTAACTCTTTGTGTTCAGGAGGAAATCACACTTGTTTTACGACGTTTTCATGAAACATGTTCATGCATGTCGTTCCCTTCGAAAATAGTGAACCAAGTGAAGAGGACTCACAGTCATATGTACCATGTGCACTTCTTTTGGAAGTCATGTCCAGCATGTGCACTTCTGTCGGATAAGTATCCTACACAAGTTTCTAGACTGTAAAACTTTTTATTCTGGAGAAAACCACATTTATTTTATGCTCACTCTACCAACTATGTTCAGGATTGTAATGAGCTTGAATATAGTGACCAAGTGAGGACACCTCAAATTCACATGTTTCACTTTCTCTGCTCAGTGATAAGAATCCTGTAGAAGTTCATACGTTGTAAATTTTTATGTTCAGAAGATATTCACACTGGTTTTGTGACGTTTTCATGGACTATGTTCACGCAGGCCTTGATTTTCCAAAACTGTGAAAAAAGTGAGGAGGACTGATAGTCAAATGGTGGAGGTACACTTCTCAGGGATAAATATCCTACAGAAGATTCTGTAGTGTTACGCTTTGTGTTCAGAAGAAGATCATACTCGTTTTGCGACATTCGCATATAACATGTTCATACAGGTCATGCTTTTCCAAAAGAGTGAACCAAGTGCGGAGGATTCAGAGTCAAATGTTGACATTTCACTTCTTAGGAATAAGTATCCTATAGAAGTTCCTAAACTGTAACTTTTGTGTTCAGGCCAAAATCATACTTGTTTTCTGACATTTGAATGGCAGATGTTCACACAGGCCATGATTTTAGAAAATAGAAATCCAAGTGCGGAGGACGCAGACCTAAATGTTGCAAGTGCACTTCTTTTGGAGAAGTATCATACAGAAGTTTCCATATTGTAACTCTTTGTGTTCAGGAGGAAATCACACTTGTTTTACGATGTTTCGTTGAAATATGTTCATGCATGTCCTTCCCTTCGAAGATATGAACCAAGTGAAGAGGACTCACAGTCATATGTAGCTTGTGCACTTCTTTGGGAAGTCATGTACAGCATGTGCTCTTCTTTCGGATAATTATCCTACACAGGTTTCTCGACTGTAAAACTTTGTATTCTGGAGAAAACAACATTTGTTTTATGCTGATTCTACCAACTATGTTCAGGCTTCTAATAAGCTTTAAAATAGTGACCAAGTAAGGAGGTGTCAAATTCACATATTACACTTTCTCTGCTCAGTGATAAGAGTCCTGTAGATGTAAATACGTTGTAACTTTTTATGTTCAGAGGAATCCACACTGGTTTTGTGACGTTTTCATGGACTATGTTCACGCAGGCCTTGATTTTCCAAAACAGTGAACCAAGTGAGGAGGGTGCAGAATCAAATGTTGGAGGTTCACTGCTCAGGGATAAGTATCCTACAGAAGATTCTGTAGTGTTTCACTTTGTGTTCAGGAGAAGATCATACTCCTTTTGCGACATTCATATATAACATGTTCACGCAGGCCATGATTTTCCAAAAGAGTGAACCAAGTGCAGAGGATTCAGAGTCAAATGTTGGTATTTCACTTCTTAGGGATAAGTATCCTAGAGAAGTTCCTAAACTTTAACTTTTGTGTTCAGGCGAAAATCATACTTGTTTTCTGACATGTCAATGGCACATGTTCACACAGGCCATGATTTTACAAAATAGAGAACCAAGTGCAGAGGACTCCGACATAAATATTGCAAGTGCACTTCTTTTGGAGAAGTATCGTACAGAAGTTTCGATATTGTAACTATTTGTGTTCAGGAGGAAATCACATTTGTTTTACGACATTTCCATTAAATATGTTCATGCATGTTGTTCCCTTCGAAAATAGTGAACCAAGTGAAGAGGACTCACAGTCATATGTAGCATGTGCACTTCTTGGGAATTCATGTGCAGCATGTGCACTTCTTTCAGATAAGTATCCTACACAGGTTTCTAGACTGTAAAACTTTTTATTCTGGAGAAAACCACATTTGTTTTATGCTGATTCTACAAACTTTGTTCAGGCTCGTAATGAGCTTGAAAAATAGTGACCAAGTGAGGACACGTCAAATGCACATGTTTCACTTTCTCTGCTCAGTGATAAGAATCCTGTAGATGTTCATACGTTGTAACTTTTTATGTTCAGGAGAAATTCATACTGGTTTTGTGACGTTTTCATGGACTATGTTCACGCAGGCCTTGATTTTCCAAAACAGTGAACCAAGTGAGTAGGGCAGAGATTCAAATGTTGGAGGTGCACTGCTCAGGGAAAAGTATCCTACAGAGGATTCTGTAGTGTTACACTTTTGTTCAGGAGAAGATCATACTCGTTTTGCGACATCTGCATATAACATGTTCAAGCAGGCCATGATTTTCCAAAGGGGTGAACCAAGTTCGGAGGATTCAGAGTCAAATGTTGGCATTTCACTTCTTAGGGATAAGTATCCTAGAGAAGTTCCTAAACTTTAACTTTTGTGTTCAGGCGAAAATCATACTTGTTTTCTGACATGTCAGTGGCACATGTTCACACAGGCCATGATTTTACAAAATAGAGAACCAAGTGCAGAGGACTCCGACATAAATATTGCAAGTGCACTTCTTTTGGAGAAGTATCGTACAGAAGTTTCGATATTGTAACTATTTTTGTTCAGGAGGAAATCACATTTGTTTTACGACATTTCCATTAAATATGTTCATGCATGTTGTTCCCTTCGAAAATAGTGAACCAAGTGAAGAGGACTCACAGTCATATGTAGCATGTGCACTTCTTGGGAATTCATGTGCAGCATGTGCACTTCTTTCAGATAAGTATCCTACACAGGTTTCTAGACTGTAAAACTTTTTATTCTGGAGAAAACCACATTTGTTTTATGCTGATTCTACAAACTTTGTTCAGGCTCGTAATGAGCTTGAAAAATAGTGACCAAGTGAGGACACGTCAAATGCACATGTTTCACTTTCTCTGCTCAGTGATAAGAATCCTGTAGATGTTCATACGTTGTAACTTTTTATGTTCAGGAGAAATTCATACTGGTTTTGTGACGTTTTCATGGACTATGTTCACGCAGGCCTTGATTTTCCAAAACAGTGAACCAAGTGAGTAGGGCAGAGATTCAAATGTTGGAGGTGCACTGCTCAGGGAAAAGTATCCTACAGAGGATTCTGTAGTGTTAAACTTTTGTTCAGGAGAAGATCATACTCGTTTTGCGACATCTGCATATAACATGTTCAAGCAGGCCATGATTTTCCAAAGGGGTGAACCAAGTTCGGAGGATTCAGAGTCAAATGTTGGCATTTCACTTCTTAGGGATAAGTATCCTCGAGAAGTTCCTAAACTTGAACTTTTGTGTTCAGGCGAAAATCTTACTTGTTTTCTGACATTTGAAGAGCACATATTCACACAGGCCATGATTTTACAAAATAGAGAACCAAATGCGGAGGACTCAGAGTTAAATGTTGCAAGTGCACTTCTTTAGGAGAAGTATCCTACAGAACTTTCTATATTGTAACTCTTTGTGTACAGGAGGAAATCACACTTGTTTTACGACGTTTCCATGAAACATGTTCATGCATGTCGTTCCCTTCGAAAATAGTGAACCAAGTGAAGAGGACTCACAGTCATATGTACCATGTGCACTTCTTTGGGAAGTCATGTGCAGCATGTGCACTTCTTTCGGATAAGTATCCTACACAGGTTTCTAGACTGTCAAACTTTTTATTCTGGAGAAAACCACATTTATTTTATGCTGACTCTACCAACTATGTTCAGGGTTGCAATGAGCTTGAATATAGTGACCAAGTGAGGACACCTCAAATTCACATGTTTCACTTTCTCTGCTCAGTGATAAGAATCCTGTAGATGTTCATACGTTGTAAATTTTTATGTTCAGGAGATATTCACACTGGTTTTGTCAGGTTTTCATGGACTTTGTTCATGCAGGCCTTGATTTTCCAAAACTGTGAACCAAGTGAGGAGGACTGAGAGTCAAATGGTGGAGGTACACTTCTCAGGGATAAGTATCTTACAGAAGATTCTGTAGTGTTACGCTTTGTGTTCAGGAGAAGATCATACTCGTTTTGCGACATTCGCATATAACATGTTCATACAGGCCATGCTTTTCCTAAAGAGTGAACCAAGTGCTGAGGATTCAGAGTTAAATGTTGGCATTTCACTTCTTAGGAATAAGTATCCTAGAGAAGTTCCTAAACTTTAACTTTTGTGTTCAGGCAAAAATCATACTTGTTTTCTGACATTTGAATGGCAGATGTTCACACAGGCCATGATTTTACAAAATAGAGAACCAAGTGAAGAGGAATGAGACTTAAATGTTGCAAGTGCAGTTCTTTAGGAGAAGTATCGTACAGAAGTTTCTATATTGTAACTCTTTGTGTTCAGGAGGAAATCAACCTTGTTTTACGACGTTTCCATGAAACATGTTCATGCATGTCGTAACCATCGAAAATAGTGAACCACGTGAAGAGGACTCACAGTCATATGTAGCATGTGCACTTTTTTGGGAAGTCATGTGCAGCATGTGCACTTCTTTCGGATAAGTATCCTACAGAGGTTTCTAGACTGCAAAACTTTGTAATCTGGAGAAAAAAACATTTTTTGGGGGTTATTCTACCAACTATGTTCAGGCTTGTAATGAGCTTGAAAATAGTGCCCAAGTGAGGACGCGTCAAATTCAATGTTTCACTTTTTCTTCTCAGTGATAACAATCCTGTAGATGTTCATACGTTGTAACTTTTTATGTTCAGGAGAAATTTACACTGGTTTTGTGACGTTTTCATTGACTATGTTCACGCAGGCCTTTATTTTCCAAAACAGTAAACGAAGTGAGGAGGTCAGAGAGTCAAATGGTGGAAGTGCACTGCTCAGGGATATGTATCCTACAGAAGATTCTGTACCATTACACTTTGTGTTCAGGAGAAGATCATACTCGTTTTGCGACATTCGCATATAACATGTTCACACAGGCCATGCTTTTCCAATAGAGTGAACCAAGTGCGGAGCATTCAGAGTCAAATATTGGCATTTCACTTCATAGGGATAAGTATCCTATAGAAGTTCCTAAACTGCAACTTTTGTGTTCAGGCGAAAATCATACATGTTTTCTCACATTGGAATGGCATATGTTCACACAGGCCATGATTTTACAAAATAGAGAACCAGGTGCGGAGTACTCAGACCTAAATGTTGCAAGTGCACTTTTTTAGGAGAAGTATCATACAGAAGTTTCCATATTGTAACTCTTTGTGTTCAGGAGGAAATCACACTTGTTTTACGACGTTTCCATGAAACATGTTCATGCATGTCGTTACCTTCGAAAATAGTGAACCAAGTGAAGAGCACTCATAGTCATCTGTAGCATGTGCACTTCTTATGGATAAGTATCCTACACATGTTTCTAGACTGTAACACTTTGTATTCTGGAGAAAAAAAAATTTATTTGGGGTTATCCTACCAACTATGTTCAGGCTTGTAATGAGCTTGAAAATAGTGCCCAAGTGAGGACGCGTCAAATTCAATGTTTCACTTTTTCTTCTCAGTGATAACAATCCTGTAGATGTTCATACGTTGTAACTTTTTATGTTCAGGAGAAATTCACACTGGTTTTATGACATTTTCATGGACTATGTTCACGCAGGCCTTGATTTTCCAAAACAGTGAACGAAGTGAGGAGGGCGGAGAGTCAAATGCTGGAGGTGCACTGCTCAGGGATAAGTATCCTACAGAAGATTCTGTAGTGTTACACTTTGTGTTCAGGAGAAGATCATACTCGTTTTGCGACATTCGCATATAAAGTGTTCACACAAGCCATGCTTTTCCAAAAGAGTGAACCAAGTGCGGAGCATTCAGAGTCAAATGTTGGCATTTCACTTCTTAGGGATAAGTATCCTAGAGAAGTTCCTAAACTGTAACTTTTGTGTTCATGCGAAAATCATACTTGTTTTCTGACATTGGAATGGCACATGTTCACACAGGCCATGATTTTACAAAATAGAGAACCAAGTGCGGAGGACTCAGACTTAAATGTTGCAAGTTCACTGCTTTTGGAGAAGTGTCATACAGAAGTTTCGGTATTGTAACTCTTTGTGTTCAGGAGGAATCACACTTGTTTTACGACGTTTCCATGAAACATGTTCATGCATGTCGTTTCCTTCGAAAATTGTGAAACAAGTGAAAAGGACTCACAGTCATATGGAGCATATGCAATTCTTTGGGAGGTCATGTGCACTTCTTTGGAGAAGTATCGTACAGAAGTTTCGATATTGTAACTCTGTGTTCAGGAGGAAATCACACTTGTTTTATGACGTTTCCATGAAACATGTTCATGCATGTCGTTCCCTTCGAAAATAGTGAACCAAGTGAAGGGGACTCACAGTCATATGTAGCATGTGCACTTCTTTGGGAAGTCATGTGCAGCATGTGCACTTTTTACGGATAAGTATCCTACACAGGTTTCTAGACTGTAAAACTTTGTATTCTGGAGAAAAAAAAGATTTATTTGGGGTTATTCTACCAACTATGTTCAGGCTTGTAATGAGCTTGAAAATAGTGCCCAAGTGTGGACGCGTCAAATTCACATGTTTCACTTTCTCTGCTCAATGATAAGAATCCTGTAGATGTTCATACGTTGTAACTTTTTATGTTCTGGAGAAATGCACACTGGTTTTGTGACGTTTTCATGGACTATGTTCACGCAGGCCTTGATTTTCCAAAATAGTGAACCAAGTGAGGAGGGCAGAGAGTCGAATGTTGGAGGTGCACTGCTCAGGGAGAAGTATCCTACAGAAGATTCTGTAGTGTTACACTTTGTGTTCAGGAGAAGATCATACTCCTTTTGCGTCATTCGTATATAACATGTTCACACAGGCCATGATTTTCCAAAAGAGTGAACCAAGTGCGGAGGATTCAGAGTCAAATGTTGGCATTTCACTTCTTAGGGATAAATATCCTAGAGAAGTTCCTAAACTTTAACTTTTGTGTTCAGGCGAAAATCATACTTGTTTTCTGACATTTGAATAGCACATATTCACACAGGCCATGATTTTACAAAATAGAGAACCAAATGCGGAAGACTCAGAGTTAAATGTTACAAGTGCACTTCTTGAGGAGAAGTATCCTACAGAACTTTCTATATTGTAACTCTTTGTGTTCAGGAGGAAATCACACTTGTTTAATGACGTTTCCATGAAACATGTTCATGCATGTCGTTCCCTTCGAAAATAGTGAACCAAGTGAAGAGGACTCACAGTCATATGTAGCATGTGCACTTCTTTGGGAAGTCATGTGCAGCATGTGCACTTCTTTCGGATAAGTATCCTACACAGGTTTCTAGACTGTAAAACTTTTTATTCCGGAAAAAACCACATTTATTTTATGCTGACTCTACCAACTATGTTCAGGCTTGTAATGAGCTTGAAAATAGTGACCGAGTGAGGCCGCATCGAATTCACATGTTTCACTTTCTCTGCTCATTGATAAGAATCCTGTAGATGTTCATACGTTGTAAATTTTTATGTTCAGGAGATATTCACACTGGTTTTGTGAGGTTTTCATGGACTTTGTTCATGCAGGGCTTGATTTTCCAAAACTGTGAACCAAGTGAGGAGGACTGAGAGTCAAATGGTGGAGGTACACTTCTCAGGGATAAGTATCCTACAGAAGATTCTGTAGTGTTAAGCCCTGTGTTCAGGAGAAGATCATACTCCTTTTGCGACATTTGCATATAACATGTTCATACAGGCCATGCTTTTCCAAAAGAGTGAACCAAGTGCGGAGGATTCAGAGTCAAACGTTGGCATTTCACTTCTTAGGAATAAGTATCCTAGAGAAGTTCCTAAACTGTAACTTTTGTGTTCAGGCAAAAATCATACTTGTTTTCTGACATTTGAATAGCACATATTCACACAGGCCATGATTTTACAAAATAGAGAACCAAGTGAGGAGGAATCAGACTTAAAGGTTGCAAGTGCAGTTCTGTAGGAAAAGTATCCTACAGAAGTTTCTATATTGTAACTCTTTTTGTTCAGGAGGAAATCACATTTGTTTTACGACGTTTCCATGAAAAATGTATATGCATGTCGTTGCCACGAAAATAGTGAACCATGTGAAGAGGACTCACAGTCGTATGTAGCATGTGCACTTTTTTGGGAAGTCTTGTGCAGCATGTGCACTTCTTTTGGATAAGTATCCTACAGAGGTTTCTAGACTGCAAAACTTTGTAATCTGGAGAAAAAAACATTTTTGGGGGGTTATTCTACCAACTATGTTCAGGCTTGTAATGAGCTTGAAAATACTGACCAAGTGAGGACGCGTCAAATTCACATGTTTCCCTTTCTCTGCTCAGTGATAAGAATCCTGTAGATGTTCATTCGTTGTAACTTTTTATGTTCAGGAGAAATTCACACTGGTTTTGTGACGTTTTCATGGACTACGTTCTTGCAGGCTTTGATGTTAAAAAACAGTGAACCAAGTGAGGAGATCTGAGAATCAAATGTTGGAGGTGCAATGATCATGGATAAGTATCCTTCAGAAGATTCTGTAGTGTTATACTTTGTGTTCAGGAGAAGATCATACTTGTTTTGTGACATTCGCATATAACATGTTTAGGAAGGCCATGATTTTCCAAAAGAGTGAACCATGTGCGGAGCATTCAGAGTCAAATGTTGGCATTTCACTTCTTATTGATAAGTATCCTAGAGAAGTTCCTAAACTGTAACTTTGGTGTTCAGGCGAAAATCATACTGGTTTTCTGACATTTGAATGGCACATGTTCACACAGGCCATGATTTTACAAAATAGAGAACCTAGTGGGGAGGACTCAGACTTAAATGTTGCAAGTGAACTTCTTTTGGAGAAGTATTGTACAGAACTTTCGATATTGTAACTCTTTGTGTTCAGGAGGAAATCACACTTGTTTTACGACGTTTCCATGAAACATGTTCATGCATGTCGTTCAGATCGAAAATAGTGAACCAAGTGAAGAGGACTCACAGTCATATGTAGCATGTGCACTTCTTTGGGAAGGCATGTGCAGCATGTGCACTTGCTTGGGATAAGTATCCTACACAGGTTTCTAGGCTGTAAAACTTTGTATTCTGGAGAAAACAACATTTGTTTTGTGCTGATTCTAACAACTATGTTCAGGCTTGTAATCAGCTTGAAAAGAGTGACCAAGTGAGGACATGTCAAATTCAAGTTTCACTTTCTCTGTTCAGTGATAAGAATCCTGTAGATGTTCATATGTTGTAATTTTTAAGTTCAGGAGAAATTCAAACTGGTTTTGTGACGTTTTCATGGACTATGTTTACGCAAACCTTGATTTTCCAAAATTGTGAACCAAGTGAGGAGGATTGAGAGTCAAATGTTGGAGGTGCACTGCTCAGGGAGAAGTATCCTACAGAAGACTCTGTAGTGTTACACTTTGTGTTCAGGAGAAGATCATACTCGTTTTGCAACATTCGCATATAACATGTTCACGCAGGCCATGCTTTTCCAAAAGAGTGAACCAAGTGCGGAGCATTCAGAGTCAAATGTTGGCATTTCACTTCTTAGGGATAAGTATCCTAGAGAAGTTCCTAAACTATAACTTTCGTGTTCAGGCGAAAACCATACTTGTTTTCTGACATTTGAATGGCACATGTTCACACAGGCCATGATTTTACAAAATAGAGACCCAAGTGCGGAGGACTCAGACTTAAATGTTGCAAGTGCACTTCTTTTGGAGAAGTGTCCTACAGAAGTTTCTGTATTGTAACTCTTTGTGTTCAGTAGGAAAACACACTTATTTTACGACGTTTCCATGAAACATGTTCATGCATGTCGTTCCCTTCGAAAATAGTGAACCAAGTGAAGAGGACTCACAGTCATATGTAGCATGTGCACTTCTTTGGGAAGTCATGTGCAGCATGTGCACTTCTTTCGGATAAGTATCCTACACAGGTTTCTAGACTGTAAAACTTTTTATTCCGGAGAAAACCACATTTATTTTATGCTGACTCTACCAACTATGTTCAGGCTTGTAATGAGCTTGAAAATAGTGACCGAGTGAGGACGCATCGAATTCACATGTTTCACTTTCTCTGCTCAGTGATAAGAATCCTGTAGATGTTCATACGTTGTAACTTTTTATGTTCAGGAGAAATTCATACTGGATTTGTGACGTTTTCATGGACTATGTTCACGCAGGCCTTGATTTTCCAAAACAGTGAATCAAGTGAGTAGGGCAGAGAGTCAAATGTTGGAGGTGCACTGCTCAGGGAAAAGTATCCTACAGAGCATTCATAGTGTTACACTTTTTGTTCAGGAGAAGATCATACTCGTTTTGCGACATATGCATATAACAAGTTCAAGCAGGCCATGATTTTCCAAAAGAGTGAACCAAGTGCGGAGCATTCAGAGTCAAATGTTGGCATTTCACTTCTTAGGGATAAGTATCCTAGAGAAGTTCCTAAACTATAACTTTCGTGTTCAGGCGAAAACCATACTTGTTTTCTGACATTTGAATGGCACATGTTCACACAGGCCATGATTTTACAAAATAGAGACCCAAGTGCGGAGGACTCAGACTTAAATGTTGCAAGTGCACTTCTTTTGGAGAAGTGTCCTACAGAAGTTTCTGTATTGTAACTCTTTGTGTTCAGTAGGAAAACACACTTATTTTACGACGTTTCCATGAAACATGTTCATGCATGTCGTTCCCTTCGAAAATAGTGAACCAAGTGAAGAGGACACACAGTCATATGTAGCATGTGCACTTCTTTGGGAAGTCATGTGCAGCATGTGCACTTCTTTCGGATAAGTATCCTACACAGGTTTCTAGACTGTAAAACTTTTTATTTTGGAGAAAACCACATTTGTTTTATGCTGATTCTACCAACTTTGTTCAGGCTTGTGATGAGCTTGAAAATAGTGACCAAGTGAGGACACGTCAAATGCACATGTTTCACTTTCTCTGCTCAGTGATAAGAATCCTGTAGATGTTCATACGTTGTAAATTTTTATGTTCAGGAGATATTCACACTGGTTTTGTGAGGTTTTCATGAACTTTGTTCATGCAGGCCTTGATTTTCCAAAACTGTGAACCAAGTGAGGAGGACTGAGAGTCAAATGGTGGACGTACACTTCTCAGGGATAAGTATCCTACAGAAGATTCTGTAGTGTTAAGCCCTGTGTTCAGGAGAAGATCATACTCCTTTTGCGACATTTGCATATAAAATGTTCATACAGGCCATGCTTTTCCAAAAGAGTGAACCATGTGCGGAGGATTCAAAGTCAAACTTTGGCATTTCACTTCTTAGGGATAAGTATCCTAGAGAAGTTCCTGAACAGTTACTTTTGTGTTCAGGCGAAAATCATACTTGTTTTCTGACATTTGAATGGCAGATGTTCACACAGGCCATCATTTCACAAAATAGAGATCCAAGTGCAGAGGACTCAGACCTAAATGTTGCAAGTGCACTTCTTTAGGAGAAGTATCATACAGAAGTTTCCATATTGTAACTCTTTGTGTTCAGGAGGAAATCACACTTGTTTTACGATGTTTCGTTGAAATATGTTCATGCATGTCCTTCCCTTCGAAGATGTGAACCAAGTGAAGAGGACTCACAGTCATATGTAGCTTGTGCACTTCTTTGGGAAGTCATGTGCAGCATGTGCACTTCTTTCGGATAAGTATCCTACACAGGTTTCTAGACTGTAAAACTTTTTATTTTGGAGAAAACCACATTTGTTTTATGCTGATTCTACCAACTTTGTTCAGGCTTGTGATGAGCTTGAAAATAGTGACCAAGTGAGGACACGTCAAATGCACATGTTTCACTTTCTCTGCTCAGTGATAAGAATCCTGTAGATGTTCATACGTTGTAACTTTTTATGTTCAGGAGAAATTCATACTGGATTTGTGACGTTTTCATGGACTATGTTCACGCAGGCCTTGATTTTCCAAAACAGTGAATCAAGTGAGTAGGGCAGAGAGTCAAATGTTGGAGGTGCACTGCTCAGGGAAAAGTATCCTACAGAGCATTCATAGTGTTACACTTTTTGTTCAGGAGAAGATCATACTCGTTTTGCGACATATGCATATAACAAGTTCAAGCAGGCCATGATTTTCCAAAAGAGTGAACCAAGTGCGGAGCATTCAGAGTCAAATGTTGGCATTTCACTTCTTAGGGATAAGTATCCTAGAGAAGTTCCTAAACTGTAACTTTTGTGTTCAGGCGAAAATCATACTTGTTTTCTGACATTTGAATAGCACATATTCACACAGGCCATGATTTTACAAAATAGAGAACCAAATGCGGAGGACTCAGAGTTAAATGTTGCAAGTGCACTTCTTTAGGAGAAGTATCGTACAGAAGTTTCTATATTGTAACTCTTTGTGTTCAGGGGGAAATCACACTTGTTATACGACGTTTCCTTGAAACATGTTCATGCATGTCGTTCCCTTCGAAAATATGAACCAAGTGAAGAGGACTCACACACATATGTAGCATGTGCACTTCTTTGGGAAGTCATGTGCAGCATGTGCACTTCTTTCGGATAAGTATCCTACACAGGTTTCTAGACTGTAAAACTTTTTATTTTGGAGAAAACCACATTTGTTTTATGCTGATTCTACCAACTTTGTTCAGGCTTGTGATGAGCTTGAAAATAGTGACCAAGTGAGGACACGTCAAATGCACATGTTTCACTTTCTCTGCTCAGTGATAAGAATCCTGTAGATGTTCATACGTTGTAAATTTTTATGTTCAGGAGATATTCACACTGGTTTTGTGAGGTTTTCATGAACTTTGTTCATGCAGGCCTTGATTTTCCAAAACTGTGAACCAAGTGAGGAGGACTGAGAGTCAAATGGTGGAGGTACACTTCTCAGGCATGATTATCTTACAGAAGATTCTGTAGTGTTACGCTTTGTGTTCAGGAGAAGATCATACTCGTTTTGCGACATTCGCATATAACATGTTCATACAGGCCATGTTTTTCCTAAAGAGTGAACCAAGTGCGGAGGATTCAGAGTCAAATGTTGGCATTTCACTTCTTAGGAATAAGTATCCTAGAGAAGTTCCTAAACTGTAACTTTTGTGTTCAGGCAAAAATCATACTTGTTTTCTAACATTGGAATGGCACATGTTCACACAGGCCATGATTTTACAAAATAGAGAACCAAGTGCGGAGGACTCAGAGTTAAATGTTGCAAGTGCACTTCTTTAGGAGAAGTATCGTACAGAAGTTTCTATATTGTAACTCTTTGTGTTCAGGAGGAAATCACACTTGTTATACGACGTTTCCTTGAAACATGTTCATGCATGTCGTTCCCTTCGAAAATATGAACCAAGTGAAGAGGACTCACACACATATGTAGCATGTGCACTTCTTTGGGAAGTCATGTGCAGCATGTGCACTTCTTTCGGATAAGTATCCTACACAGGTTTCTAGACTGTAACACTTTGTATTCTGGAGAAAACAACATTTGTTTTGTGCTGATTCTACCAACTATTTTCAAGTTTGTAATGAGCTTGAAAATAGTGACCAAGCGAGGACATGTCAAATTCACATGATTCACTTTGTCTTCTCAGTGATAAGAATCCTGTAGATATTCACGCGTTGTAAATTTTTATGTTCAGGAGAAATTCACACTGGTTTTGTGACGTTTTCATGGAATGTGTTCACGCAGGCCTTGATTTTCCAAAATTTTGAACCAAGTGAGGAGGACTGAGAGTCAAATGTTGGAGGTGCACTTCTCAGGGATATGTATCCTGCAAAAATTCTATAGTGTTACACTTTGTGTTCAGGAGGGGATCACACCCGTTTTGCGACATTCGCATGTAACATGTTCACGCAGGCCATGATTTTCCAAGAGAGTGAACCAAGTGCGGAGGATTCAGAGTCAAATGTTGGAATTTCACTTCTTAGGGATAAGTATCCTACAGAAGTTCCTATACTGTGACATTTGTGTTCAGGCGAAAATCTACTTGTTTTGTGACATTTGAATGGCACATGTTCACACAGGCCATGATTTTACAAAATAGTGACCCAAGTGAGGAAGACTCTGAGTTAAATGGTGCAAGTGCACTTCATTAGGAGAAGTATCGCACAGAAGTTTCTATATTGGAACTCTTTGTGTTCAGGAGGAAATCACACTTGATTTAGGACGTTTCCATGAATCATGTTCATGCATGTCGTTTCCTTCGAAAATAGTGAACCAAGTGAAGAGGACTCACAGTCATATGTAGCATGTGCACTTCTTTGGGAAGTCATGTGCAGCATGTGCACTTCTTTCGGATAAGTATGCTACATAGGTTTCTAGACTGTAAAACTTTCTTTTCTGGATAAAACAACATTTGTTTTGTGCTGATTCTACCAACGATGTTCAGGCTTGTAATGAGCTTGAAAATAGTGACCAAGTGAGGACGCGTCAAATTCACATGTTTCACTTTCTCTGCTCAGTGATAAGAATCTTTTAGATGTTCATACCTTGTAACTTTTTATGTTCAGGAGAAATTCACACTGGTTTTGTGACGTTTTCACGGAATATGTTCATGCAGGCCTTGATTTTCCAAAATAGTGAACCAAGTGAGGAGGACTGAGAGTCAAATATTGAGGTACAATGCTCATGGATAAGTATCCTACAAAAGATTCTGTAGTGTTACGCTTTGTGTTCAGGAGAAGATCATCCTCGTTTTGCGACTTTCGCACATAACATGTTCACGCACGCCATGATTTTCCAAAGGAGAGAAACAAGTGCGGAGGATTCAGAGTCAAATATTGGCATTTCACTTTTAGGGATAAGTATCCTAGAGAAGTTCCTAAACTGTAACTTTTGTGTTCAGGCAAAAATCATACTTGTTTTCTGACATTGGAATGGCACATGTTCACACAGGCCTTGATTTTCCAAAATAGTGAACCAAGTGAAGAAGACTGAGATTCAAATGTTGGAGGTGCACTTCTCAGGGATACGTATTCTACTGAAGATTCTGTAGTGTTACACTTTCGGTTCAGGAGAAGATCATACTCCTTTTGCGACATTCGCCCATAACATGATCACATAGGCCATGATTTTCCAAAAGAGTAAACCAAGTGCGGAGCATTCAGAGTCAAATGTTGGCATTTCACTTCTTAGGGATAAGTAACCTAGAGAAGTTCCTAAACTGTAACTTTTGTGTTCAGGCAAAAATCATACTTGTTTTTTGACATTTGAATGGCACATGTTCACACAGGCCATGATTTCACAAAATAGAGAACCAAGTGCGGAGGACTCAGAGTTAAATGTTGCAAGAGCACTTCTTTAGGAGAGGTGTCATAAGAAGTTGCTATATTGTAACTCTTTGTGTTCAGGAGGAAATCACACTCGTTTTAGGACGTTTCCATGAAACATGTTCATGCATGTCGTTACCTTCCAAAATAGTGAACCAAGTGAAGAGGACTCACAGTCATATGTAGCATGTGCACTTCTTTGGGAAGTCATGTGCAGTATTTGCACTTCTTTCGGATAAGTAGCCTACACAGGTTTCTAGACTGTAAAACTTTGGATTCTGGAGAAAACAACATTTGTTTTGTGCTGATTCTACCAACTATGTTCAGGCTTGTAATGAGCTTGAAAGTAATGACCAAGTGAGGACGCGTCAAATTCACATGGTTAACTTTCTCTTCTCAATGATAAGAATCCTGTAGATGTTCATACGTTGTAACTTTTTATGTTCAGGAGAAATTCACACTGGTTTGGTGACGTTTTCATGGAATATGTTCACGTAGGCCTTGATTAACCAAGTGAGAATGACTGAGAGTCAAATGTTGGAGGTGCACTTCTCAGGGATAAGTATCCTACAGAAGATTCTGTAGTGTTACGCTTTGTGTTCAGGAGATGATCATACTCGTTTTGTGACATTCGCACATAACATGTTCACGCAGGCCATGATTTTCCCAAAGAGTGATCCAAGTGCGGCGCATTCAGAGTCAAATGTTGGCATTTCACTTCTTAGGGATAAGTATCCTAGAGAAGTTCCTAAACTGTAACTTTTGTGTTCAGGTGAAAATCATACCTTTTTTCTGACATTTGAATGGCACATGTTCACACAGGCCATGATTTCACAAAATAGAGATACAAGTGCGGAGGACTCAGAGTTAAATGTTGCAAGTGCACTTCTTTGGGAGAAGGATTATTCAGAAAATTCTATATTGTAACTCTTTGTGTTCTGGAGGATATCACACTTGTTTTACAATGTTTCCATGAAACATATTCATGCATGTCGTTCCCTTCGAAAATAGTGAACCAAGTGAAGAGGACTCACAGTCATATGTAGCATGTGCACTTCTATGGGAAGTCATGTGCAGCATGTGCACTTCTTTAGGATAAGTATCCTACATAGGTTTCTAGACTGTAAAACTTTGTATTCTGGAGAAAACAACATTTCTTTTGTGCGGATTCTATAAACTATGTTCAGGCTTGTAATGAGGTTGAAAATAGTGACCAAGTGAGGACGCGTCAAATTCACTTTTTTCACATTCTCTGCTCAGTGATAAGAATCCTGTAGATGTTCATACGTTGAAACTTTTTATGTTCAGGAGAAATTCACACTGGTTTCATAACGTTTTCATGGACTATGTTCTTGCAGGCTTTGATTTTAAAGAACAGTGAACCAAGTGAGGAGGACTGAGAATCAAATGTTGGAGGTGCAATGATCAGTGATAAGTATGCTATAGAAGATTCTGTAGTGTTACACTTTGTGTTCAGGAGAAGATCATACTTGTTTTCTGACATTTGAATGGCACATGTTCACACAGGCCATGATTTTACAAAATAGAGAACCAAGTGAGGACGAATCAGACTTAAATGTTGCAAGTGAAGTTCTTTAGGAGAAGTATCCTACAGAAGTTTCTATATTGTAACTCTTTGTGTTCAGGAGGAAATCACACTTGTTTTACGACGTTTCCATGAAACATGTTCATGCATGTTGTTCCCACGAAAATAGTGAACCACGTGAAGAGGACCCACAGTCATATGTAGCATGTGCACTTCTTTGGGAAGTCATGTGCAGCATGTTCACTTCTTTCGGATAAGTATCGTACAGAGGTTTCTAGACTGCAAAACTTTGTAATCTGGAGAAAAAAACATTTTTTGGGGGTTATTCTACCAACTATGTTCAGGCTTGTAATGAGCTTGAAAATACTGACCAAGTGAGGTCGCGTCAAATTCACATGTTTCACTTTCTCTGCTCAGTGATAAGAATCCTGTAGATGTTCATACGTTGTAACTTTTTATGTTCAGGAGAAATTCACACTGGTTTGGTGACGTTTTCATGGACTTTGTTCACGCAGGCCTTGATTTTTCAAAACAGTGAACGAAGTGAGGAGATCGGAGAGTCAAATGTTGGAGATGCACTGCTCAGGGATAAGTATGCTACAGAAGATTCTGTACTGTTACACTTTGTGTTCAGGAGAAGATCATACTCGTTTTGCGACATTCACATATAATATGTTCACACAGGCCATGCTTTTCCAAAAGAGTGCACCAAGTGCGGAGTATTCAGAGTCAAATGTTGGCATTTCACTTCGTAGGGATAAGTATCCTAGAGAAATTCCTAAACTGTTACTTTTGTGTTCAGGCAAAATTCATACTTGTTTTCTGACATTTGAATGGCACATGTTCACACAGGCCATGATTTTTCAAAATAGAGAACCAAGTGCGGAGGACTCAGACTTAAATGTTGCAAGGGCACTTTTTTAGGAGAAGTATCGTACAGAAGTTTCTATATTGTAACTCTTTGTGTTCAGGAGGAAATCACAATCATATGTAGCATGTGCACTTCTCTGGGAAGTCATGTGCAGCATGTGCACTTGTTTGGGATAAGTATCCTACACAGGTTTCTAGACTGTAAAACTTTGTATTCTGGAGAAAATATTTGTTTTTTGCTGATTCTACCAACTATATTCAGGTTTGTAATGAGCTTGAAAATAGTGACCAAGTGAGGACGCGTCAAATTCACATGTTTCACTTTCTCTTCTCAGTGATAAGAATCCTGTAGATGTTCATACGTTGTAACTTTTTATGTTCAGGAGAAATTCACACTGGTTTTGTGACGTTTTCATGGACTATGTGCTTGCAGGCTTTGATTTTAAAAAACAGTGAACCAAGTGAGGAGGACTGAGAATCAAATGTTGGAGTTGCAATCATCAGGGATAAGTATGCTATAGAAGATTCTGTAGTGTTACACTTTGTGTTCAGGAGAAGATCATACTCATTTTGTGACATTCGCATATAACATGTTCAGGCAGGCCATGATTTTCCAAAAGAGTGAACCAAGTGCAGGGCATTCAGAGTCAAATGTTGGCATTTCACTTCTTAGGAATAAGTATCCTAGAGAAGTTCCTAAACTGTAACTTTGGTGTTCAGGCGAAAATCATACTTGTTTTCTGACATTTGAATGGCACATGTTCACACAGGCCATGATTTTACAAAATAGAGAACCAAGTGCGGAGGACTCAGACTTAAATGTTGCAAGTGCACTTCTTTTGGAGAAGTATTGTACAGAAATTTCGATATTGTAACTCTTTGTGTTCGGAGGAAATCACACTTGTTTTAAGACTTTTCCATGAAAAATGTTCATGCATGTCGTTCCCATTGAAAATAGTGAACCAAGTGAAGAGGACTCACAGTCATATGTAGCATGTGCACTTCTTGGGAAGTCATGTGCAGCATGTGCACTTCTTTCGGATAAGTATCCTACACAGGTTTCTAGACTGTAAAACTTTGTATTCTGTAGAAAACATTTGTTTTTTCCTTATTCTACCAACTGTATTCAGGTTTGTAATGAGCTTGAAAATAGTGACCAAGTGAGGACGCGTCAAATTCACATGTTTCACTTTCTCTGCTCAGTGATAAGAATCCTGTAGATGTTCATACGTTGTAACTTTTTATGTTCAGGAGAAATTCACACTGGTTTTGTGACGTTTTCATGGACTATGTTCTTGCAGGCTTTGATTTTAAAAAACAGTGAACCAAGTGAGGAGGACTGAGAATCAAATGTTGGAGGTGCAATCATCAGGGATAAGTATGCTATAGAAGATTCTGTAGTGTTACACTTTGTGTTCAGGAGAAGATCATACTCATTTTGTGACATTCGCATATAACATGTTCAGGCAGGCCATGATTTCCAAAAGAGTGAACCAAGTGCAGGGCATTCAGAGTCAAATGTTGGCATTTCACTTCTTAGGGATAAGTATCCTAGAGAAGTTCCTAAACTGTAACTTTGGTGTTCAGGCAAAAATCATACTTGTTTTCTGACATTTGAATGGCACATGTTCACACAGGCCGTGATTTTACAAAATAGAGAACCAAGTGCGGAGGACTCAGACTTAAATGTTGCAAGTGCACTTCTTTTGGAGAAGTATTGTACAGAACTTTCGATATTGTAACTCTTTGTGTTCAGGAGGAAATCACACTTGTTTTAAGACTTTTCCATGAAAAATATTCATGCATGTCGTTCCCATTGAAAATAGTGAACCAAGTGAAGAGGACTCACAGTCATATGTAGCATGTGCACTTCTTGGGAAGTCATGTGCAGCATGTGCACTTCTTTCGGATAAGTATCCTACACAGGTTTCTAGACTGTAAAATTTTTATTCTGGAGAAAACATTTGTTTTTTGCTTATTCTACCAACTATATTCAGGTTTGTAATGAGCTTGAAAATAGTGACCAAGTGAGGACACGTCAAATTCACATGTTTCACTTTCTCTGCTCAGTGATAAGAATCCTGTAGATGTTCATACGTTGTAACTTTTTATGTTCAGGAGAAATTCACACTGGTTTTGTGATGTTTTCATGGACTATGTTTTTGCAGGCTTTGATTTTAAAAAACAGTGAACCAAGTGAGGAGGACTGAGAATCAAATGTTGGAGTTGCAATGATCAGGGATAAGTATGCTATAGAAGATTCTGTAGTGTTACACTTTGTGTTCAGGAGAAGATCATACTCGTTTTGTGACATTCGCATATAACATGTTCAGGCAGGCCATGATTTTCCAAAAGAGTGAACTAAGTGCAGGGCATTCAGAGTCAAATGTTGGCATTTCACTTCTTAGGGATAAGTATCCTAGAGAAGTTCCTAAACTGTAACTTTGATGTTCAGGCGAAAATCATACTTGTTTTCTGACATTTGAATGGCACATGTTCACACAGGCCATGATTTTACAAAATAGAGAACCAAATGCGGAGGACTCAGACTTAAATGATGCAAGTGCACTTCTTTTGGAGAAGTATTGTACAGAACTTTCGATATTGTAACTCTTTGTGTTCAGGAGGAAATCACACTTGTTTTACGACGTTTCCATGAAACATGTTCATGCATGTCGTTCCCATCGAAAATAGTGAACCAAGTGAAGAGGACTCACAGTCATATGTAGCATGTGCACTTCTTTGGGAAGTCATGTGCAGCATGTGCACTTGTTTGGGATAAGTATCCTACACAGGTTTCTAGACTGTAAAACTTTGTATTCTGGAGAAATCATTTGTTTTTTGCTGATTCTACCAAATATATTCAGGTTTGTAATGAGCTTGAATATAGTGACCAAGTGACGGCGCGTCAAATTCACATGTTTCACTTTCTCTGCTCAGTGATAAGAATCCTGTAGATGTTCATACATTGTAACTTTTTATGTTCAGGAGAAATTCACACTGGTTTTGTGACGTTTTCATGGACTATATTCTTGCAGGGTTGATTTTAAAAAACAGTGAACCAAGTGAGGAGGACTGAGAATCAAATGTTGGAGGTGCAATAATCAGGGATAAGTATGCTATAGAAGATTCTGTAGTGTTACACTTTGTGTTCAGGAGAAGATCATACTCGTTTTGTGACATTCGCATATAACATGTTCAGGCAACCCATGATTTTCCAAAAGAGTGAACCAAGTGCAGGGCATTCAGAGTCAAATGTTGGCATTTCACTTCTTAGGGATAAGTATCCTAGAGAAGTTCCTAAACTGTAACTTTGGTGTTCAGGCGAAAATCATACTTGTTTTCTGACATTTGAATGGCACATGTTCACACAGGCCATGATTTACCAAAATAAAGAACCAAGTGCGGAGGACTCAGACTTAAATATTGCAAGTGCACTTCTTTTGGAGAAGTATTGTACAGAACTTTCGATATTGTAACTCTTTGTGTTCAGGAGGAAATCACACTTGTTTTACGACGTTTCCATGAAACATGTTCATGCATGTCGTTCCCATCGAAAATAGTGAACCAAGTGAGGAGGACTCACAGTCATATGTAGCATGTGCACTTCTTTGGGAAGTCATGGGCAGCATGTGCACTTCTTTCGAATAAGTATCCTACACAGGTTTCTAGACTGTAAAACTTTGTATTCTGGAGAAAACAACATTTGTTTTGTGCTGATACTACCAACTATGTTCAGGCTTGTAATGCGCTTCAAAACAGTAAACAAGTGGCGACGTGTGAAATTCACATGTTTCACTTTCTCTGCTTAGTGATAAGATTCCTGTAGATGATCATACGTTGTAACTTTTTATGTTGAGGAGAAATGCACACTGGTTTTGTGACGTTTTAATGGACTATGTTCACGCAGGCCTTGATTTTCCAAGACAGTGAACCAAGTGAGGAGGGCAGAGAGTCAAATGTTGGAGGTGCACTGCTCAGAGATAAGTATCCTACAGAAGATTCTGCAGTGTTTCACTTTGTGTTCAGGAGGTGATCATACTCGTTTTGTGACATTCGTATACAACATGATCATGCAGGCCATGATTTTCCAAAAGAGTTAACCAAGTGCGGAGGATTCAGAGTCAAATGTTGGCATTTCACTTCTTAGGGATAAGTATCCTAGAGAATTTCCTAAACTGTAACTTTTGTGCTCAGGCAAAAATCATACTTGTTTTCTGAAATTTGAATGGCACATGTTCACACAGGCCATGATTTTACAAAATAGAGAACCAAGTGCGGAGGACTCAGAGTTAAATGTTGCAAGTGCACTTCTTTAGGAGAATATCATATAGAAGTTTCTATATTGTAACTCTTTGTGTTCAGGAGGAAATCACACTTGTTATACGACGTTTCCTTGAAACATGTTCATACATGTCGTTCCCTTCGAAAATATGAACCAAGTGAAGAGGACTCACACACATATGTAGCATGTGCACTTCTTTGGGAAGTCATGAGCAGCATGTGCACTTCTTTCGGATAAGTATCCTACACAGGTTTCTAGACTGTAAAATTTTGTATTCTGGAGAAAACAACATTTGTTTTGTGCTGATTCTACCAACTATGTTCAGGCTTGTAATGAGATTGAAAATAGTGACCAAGCGAGGACATTTCAAATTCACATGATTCACTTTGTCTTCTCAGTGATAAGAATCCTGTAGATATTCACGCGTTGTAACTTTTTATGTTCAGGAGAAATTCACACTGGTTTTGTGACGTTTTCATGGAATATGTTCACGCAGGCCTTGATTTTCCAAAATTGTGAACCAAGTGAGGAGGACTGAGAGTCAAATGTTGGAGGTGCACTTCTCAGGGATATGTATCCTGCAAAAGATTCTATAGTGTTACACTTTGTGTTCAGGAGGGGATCATACTCGTTTTGCGACATTCGCATATAACATGTTCACGTAGGCCATGATTTTCCAAGAGAGTGAACCAAGTGCAGGGCATTCAGAGTCAAAAGTTGGAATTTCACTTCTTAGGGATAAGTATCCTAGAGAAGTTCCTATACTGTGACATTTGTGTTCAGGCGAAAATCATACTTGTTTTGTGACATTTGATTGGCACATATTCACACAGGCCATGATTTTACAAAATAGTGAACCAAGTGAGGAAGACTCTGAGTTAAATGGTGCAAGTGCACTTCATTAGGAGAACTATCGCACAGAAGTTTCTATATTGGAACTCTTTGTGTTCAGGAGGAAATCACACTTGTTTTAGGACGTTTCCATGAATCATGTTCATGCATGTCGTTCCCTTCGAAAATAGTGAACCAAGTGAAGAGGACTCACAGTCATATGTAGCATGTGCACTTCTTTGGGAAGTCATGTGCAGCATGTGCACTTCTTTCGGATAAGTATGCTACACAGGTTTCTAGACTGTAAAACTTTCTTTTCTGGATAAAACAACATTTGTTTTGTGCTGATTCTACCAACTATGTTCAGGCTTGTAATGAGCTTGAAAATAGTGACCAAGTGAGGACGCGTCAAATTCACATGTTTCACTTTCTCTGCTCAGTGATAAGAATTTTGTAGATGTTCATACCTTGTAACTTTTTATGTTCAGGAGAAATTCACACTGGTTTTGTGACGTTTTCATGGAATATGTTCACGCAGTCCTTGATTTTCCAAAATAGTGAACCTAGTGAGGAGGACTGAGAGTCAAATATTGAGGTACACTGCTCATGGATAAGTATCCTACCGAAGATTCTGTAGTGTTACGCTTTGTGTTCAGGAGAAGATCATCCTCGTTTTGTGACTTTCGCACATAACATGTTCACGCAGGCCATGATTTTCCAAAGGAGAGAAACAAGTGCTGAGGATTCAGAGTCAAATGTTGGCATTTCACTTCTTAGGGATAAGATCCAAGAGAAGTTCCTAAACTGTAACTTTTGTGCTCAGGCAAAAATCATACTTGTTTTCTGACATTGAAATGGCACATGTTCACACAGGCCTTGATTTTCCAAAATAGTGAACCAAGTGAAGAAGGCTGAGATTCAAATGTTGGAGGTGCACTTCTCAGGGATCAGTATTCTACAGAAGATTCTGTAGTGTTACACTTTCTGTTCAGGAGAAGATCATACTCGTTTTGCGACATTCGCCCATAACATGATCACGCAGGCCATGATTTTCCAAAAGAGTAAACCAAGTGCGGAGCATTCAGAGTCAAATGTTGGCATTTCACTTTTTAGGGATAAGTATCCTAGAGAAGTTCCTAAACTGTAACTTTTGTGTTCAGGCAAAAATCATACTTGTTTTCTGACATTGGAATGGCACATGTTCACACAGGCCTTGATTTTCCAAAATAGTGAACCAAGTGAAGAAGACTGAGATTCAAATGTTGGAGGTGCACTTCTCAGGGATAAGTATTCTACAGAAGATTCTGTAGTGTTACACTTTCTGTTCAGGAGAAGATCATACTCGTTTTGCGACATTCGCCCATCACATGATCACGTAGGCCATGATTTTCCAAAAGAGTAAACCAGGAGCGGAGCATTCAGAGTCAAATGTTGGCATTTCACTTCTTAGGGATAAGTATCCTAGAGAAGTTCCTATACTGTAACATTTGTGTTCAGGCGAAAAAAATACTTTTTTTGTGACGTTTGAATGGCATTGTTCACACAGACCTGATTTCACAAATAGAGAACCAAGTGCAGAGGACTCAGAGTTAAATGTTGCAAGTGCACTTCTTTAGGAGAAGTATCTTACAGAAGTTGCTATATTGTAACTCTTTGTGTTCAGGAGGAAATCACACTCGTTTTAGGACGTTTCCATGAAACATGTTCATGCATGTCATTCCCTTCGAAAATAGTGAACCAAGTGAAGAGGACTCACAGTCATATGTAGCATGTGCACTTCTTTGGGAAGTCATGTGCAGCATGTGCACTTGTTTGGGATAAGTATCCTACACAGGTTTCTAGACTGTAAAACTTTGTATTCTGGAGAAAACATTTGTTTTTTGCTGATTCTACCAACTATATTCAGGTTTGTAATGAGCTTGAAAATAGTGACCAAGTGAGGACGCGTGAAATTCACATGTTTCACTTTCTCTTCTCAGTGATAAGAATCCTGTAGATGTTCATACGTTGCAACTTTTTATGTTCAGGAGAAATTCACACTGGTTTTGTGACGTTTTCATGGACTATGTTCTTGCAGGCTTTGATTTTAAAAAACAGTGAACCAAGTGAGGAGGACTGAGAATCAAATGTTGGAGGTGCAATGATCAGGGATAAGTATGCTATAGAAGGTTCTGTAGTGTTACACTTTGTGTTCAGGAGAAGATCATACTCGTTTTGTGACATTCGCATATAACATGTTCAGGCAGGCCATGATTTTCCAAAAGAGTGAACCAAGTGCAGGGCATTCAGAGTCAAATGTTGGCATTTCACTTCTTAGGGATAAGTATCCTAGAGAAGTTCCTAAACTGTAACTTTGGTGTTCAGGCGAAAATCATACTTGTTTTCTGACATTTGAATGGCACATGTTCACACAGGCCATGATTTTACAAAATAGAGAACCAAGTGCGGAGGACTCAGACTTAAATGTTGCAAGTGCACTTCTTTTGGAGAAGTATTGTACAGAACTTTCGATATTGTAACTCTTTGTGTTCAGGAGGAAATCACACTTGTTTTACGACGTTTCCATGAAACATGTTCATGCATGTGGTTCCCATCGAAAATAGTGAACCAAGTGAAGAGGACTCACAGTCATATGTAGCATGTGCACTTCTTTGGGAAGTCATGTGCAGCATGTGCACTTGTTTGGGATAAGTATCCTACACAGGTTTCTAGACTGTAAAACTTTGTATTCTGGAGAAATCATTTGTTTTTTGCTGATTCTACCAAATATATTCAGGTTTGTAATGAGCTTGAATATAGTGACCAAGTGACGGCGCGTCAAATTCACATGTTTCACTTTCTCTGCTCAGTGATAAGAATCCTGTAGATGTTCATACATTGTAACTTTTTATGTTCAGGAGAAATTCACACTGGTTTTGTGACGTTTTCATGGACTATATTCTTGCAGGGTTGATTTTAAAAAACAGTGAACCAAGTGAGGAGGACTGAGAATCAAATGTTGGAGGTGCAATGATCAGGGATAAGTATGCTATAGAAGATTCTGTAGTGTTACACTTTGAGTTCAGGAGAAGATCATATTCGTTTTGCGACATTCGCATATAACATGTTCACGCAGGCCATGATTTTCCAAAAGAGTGAACCAAGTGCCGAGGATTCAGAGTCAAATGTTGACATTTCATTTGTTAGGGATAAGTATCCTAGAGAAGTTCCTATCTGTAACATTTGTGTTCAGGCCAAAATCATACTTATTTTCTGACATTTGAATGGCACATGTTCACACAGGCCATGATTTCACAAAATAGAGAACCAAGTGCGGAGGACTCAGAGTTAAATGTTGCAAGTGCACTTCTTGGGAGAAGTATCGTACAGAAGTTTCTATATTGTAACTGTTTATGTTCAGAAGGAAATCACACATGTTTTACGACATTTACATGAAACATGTTCATGCATGTCGTTCCCTTCGAAAATAGTGAACCAAGTGAAGAGCACTCACAGTCATATGTAGCATGTGCACTTCCTTGGGAAGTTATGTGTAGCATGTGCACTTCTTTCGGATAAGTATCCTACACAGGTTTCTAGACTTTAAAACTTTGTATTCTGGAGAAAACAACATTTGTTTTGTGCTGATTTTACCAACTATGTTCAGGCTTGTATTGTGCTGAAAATAGTGACCAAGTGAGGACGCCTCAAATTCACATGTTTCACTTTTTCTGCTCAGTGATAAGCATCCTGTAGATGTTCATAGGTTGTAACTTTTTATGTTCAGGAGAAATTCACACTGGTTTTGTGACGTTTTCATGGAATATGTTCACGCAGTACTTGATTTTCCAAAATAGTGAACCAAGTGAGTAAGACTGAGAGTCAAATGTTGTTGGTGCACTTCTCAGGGATAAATATCCTACAGAGGATTCTGTAGTGTTACACTTTGTGTTCTGGAGAAGATCATACTCGTATGGCGACATTCGCATATAACATGTTCAGGCAGGCCATGATTTTCCCAAACAGTGAACTAAGTGCGGAGCATTCAGAGTGAAATTTATGAATTTCACTTCTTAGGGATAAGTATCCTAGAGAAGTTCCCAAACTGTAACTGTTGGGTTCAGGGGAAAATCATACTTGTTTTCTGACATTTGAATGGCACATGTTCACACAGGCCCTCATTTCACAAAATAGAGAACCAAGTTCGGAGGACTCAGAGTTAAATGTTGCAAGTGCACTTCCTTAGGAGAAGTATCGAACAGAAGTTTCTATATTGTAACTCTTTGTGTACAGGAGGAAATCACACTTGTATTAAGACGTTTCCATGAAACATGTTCATGCATGTCGTTCCCTTCGGAAATAGTGAACCAAGTGAAGAGGTCTCACAGTCATATGTAGCATGTGCAATTCTTTGGCAAGTCATGTGCAGCATGTGCACTTCTTTTGGATAAGTATCCTACACAGGTTTCTAGACTGTAAAACTTTGTATTCTGGAGAAAACAACATTTGTTTTGTGCTGATTATACCAACTATGTTCAGGCTTGTATTGAGCTGAAAATAGTGACCAAGTGAGGACACGTCAAATTCGCATGTTTCTCTTTTTCTGCTCAGTGATAAGCATCCTGTAGATGTTCATACGTTGTAACTTTTTATGTTCAGGAGAAATTCACACTGGTTTTGTGACGTTTTCATGGAATATATTCAAGCAGGCCTTGATTTTCCAAAATAGTGAACCAAGTGAGGAGGACTGAGTGTCAAATGTTGTTGGGGCACTTCCCAGGGATAAGTATCCTACAGAGGATTCTGTAGTGTTACACTTTTTTTCGGGAGAAGATAGTACTCGTTTTGCGACATTCTTATATAACATGTTCAGGCAGGCCATGATTTTCCAAAAGAGTGAACCAAGTGCGGAGCATTCAGAGTCAAATGTTGGCATTTCACTTCTTAGGGATAAGTATCCTAGAGAAGTTCCTAAACTGCAACTTTTGTGTTCAGGCGAAAATCATACTTATTTTCTGACATTTGAATGGCACATGTTCACACAGGCCATGATTTCACAAAATAGAGAACCAAGTGCGGAGGAGTCAGAGTTAAATGTTGCAAGTGCACTTCTTTAGGAGAAATATCGTACAGAAGTTTCTATATTGTAACTCTTTGTGTACAGGAGGAAATCACACTTGTTTTACGATGTTTCCATTAAACATGTTCATGCATGTCGTTCCCTTCGAAATAGTGAACCAAGTTAATAGGACTCGCAGTCATATGTAGCATGTGCACTTCTTTTGGAAGTCATGTCCACCATGTGCACTTCTTTAGGATAAGTATCCTACACAGGTTTCTGGACTGTAAAACTTTGTATTCTGGAGAAAACAACATTTGTTTTGTGCTGATTCTACCAACTATGTTCAGGCTTGTAATGAGCTGGAAAATAGCGACCAAGTGAGGACGCGTCAAATTCACATGTTTCACTTCCTCTTCTCAGTGATAAGAATCCTGTAGATGTTCATACGTTGTAACTTTTTATGTTCAGGAGAAATTCACAGTGGTTTCGTGATGTTTTCATGGAATATGTTCACGCAGGCCTTGATTTTCCAAAATCGTGAACCACGTGAGGAGGACTGAGAGTCAAATGTTGGAGGTGCACCTCTCAGGGATAAGTATCCTACAGAAGATTCTGTAGTGTTACATTTTGTGTTCAGGAGAAGATCATACTCTTTCTGCGACATTCGCATATAACATGTTCACGAAGGCCATGATTTTCCAAAAGAGTGAACCAAGTGCCGAGGATTCAGAGTCAAATATTGACATTTCATTTCTTAGGGATAAGTATCCTAGAGAAGTTCCTAACTGTAACATTTGTGTTCAGGCCAAAATCATACTTATTTTCTGACATTTGAATGGCACATGTTCACAGGCCATGATTTCACAAAATAGAGAACCAAGTGCGGAGGACTCAGAGTTAAATGTTGCAAGTGCACTTCTTGGGAGAAGTATCGTACAGAAGTTTGTATATTGTAACTGTTTGTGTTCAGAAGGAAATCACACATGTTTTACGACATTTCCATGAAACATGTTCATGCATGTCGTTCCCTTCGAAAATAGTGAACCAAGTGAAGAGGACTCACAGTCATATGTAGCATGTGCACTTCTTTGGGAAGTCATGTGCAGCATGTGCACTTCTTTCGGATAAGTATCCTACACAGGTTTCTAGACTGTAACACTTTGTATTCTGGAGAAAACAACATTTGTTTTGTGCTGATTTTACCAACTATGTTCAGGCTTGTATTGAGCTGAAAATAGTGACCAAGTGAGGACGCGTCAAATTCACATGTTTCACTTTTTCTGCTCAGTTATAAGCATCCTGTAGATGTTCATACGTTGTAACTTTTTATGTTCAGGAGAAATTCACACTGGTTTTGTGACGTTTTCATGGAATATGTTCACGCAGGACTTGATTTTCCAAAATAGTGAACCAATTGAGGAGGACTGAGAGTCAAATGTTGTTGGTGCACTTCTCAGGGATAAATATCCTGCAGAGGATTCTGTAGTGTTACACTTTGTGTTCTGGAGAAGATCATACTCTTATGGCAACATTCGCATATAATATGTTCACGCAGGCCATGATTTTCCCAAACTGTGAACTAAGTGCGGAGCATTCAGAGTCAAATTTTGGAATTTCACATCTTAGGGATAAGTACCTAGAGAAGTTCCCAAACTGTAACTTTTGGGTTCAGGCGAAAATCAAACTTGTTTTCTGACATTTGAATGACACATGTTCACAGAGGCCATCATTTCACAAAATAGAGAACCAAGTTCAGAGGACTCAGAGTTAAATGTTGCAAGTGCACTTCCTTAGGAGAAGTATCGAACAGAAGTTTCGATATTGTAAATCTTTGTGTACAGGAGGAAATCACAATTATATTAAGATGTTTCCTTGAAACATGTTCATGAATGTCGTTCCCTTCGGAAATAGTGAACCAAGTGAAGAGGTCTCACAGTCATATGTAGCATGTGCAATTCTTTGGGAAGTCATGTGCACCATGTGCACTTCTTTTGGATAAGTATCCTACACAGGTTTCTAGACTGTAAAACTTTGTATTCTGGAGAAAACAACATTTGTTTTGTGCTGACTATACCAACTATATTCAGGCTTCTATTGAGCTGAAAATAGTGACCAAATGAGGACGCGTCAAATTCACATGTTTCTCTTTTTCTGCTCAGTGATAAGCATCCTGTAGATGTTCATACGTTGTAACTTTTTATATTCAGGAGAAATTCACACTGGTTTTGTGACGTTTTCATGGAATATATTCAAGCAGGCCTTGATTTTCCAAAATAGTGAACCAAGTGAGGAGGACTGAGAGTCAAATGTTGTTGGTGCACTTCTCAGGGATAAGTATCCTACAGAGGATTCTGTAGTGTTACACTTTTTTTCAGGAGACGATAGTACTCGTTTTGCGACATTCTTATATAACATGTTCACACAGGCCATGATTTTCCAAAAGAGTGAACCAAGTGCGGAGCATTCAGAGTCAAATGTTGGCATTTCACTTTTTAGGGATATGTATCCTAGAGAAGTTCCCAAACTGTAACTTTTGTGTTCAGGCGAAAATCATACTTGTTTTCTGACATTTGAATGGCACATGTTCACACAGGCCATCATTTCACAAAATAGAGAACCAAGTGCAGAGGACTCAGAGTTAAATATTGGAAGTGCACGACTTTAGAAGAAGTATCATACAGAAGTTTCTATATTGTAACTCTTTGTGTTCAGGAGGAAATCACACTCGTTTTAGGACGTTTCCATGAAACATGTTCATGCATGTCATTCCCTTCGAAAATAGTGAACCAAGTGAAGAGGACTCACAGTCATATGTAGCATGTGCACTTCTTTGGGAAGTCATGTGCAGCATGTGCACTTGTTTGGGATAAGTATCCTACACAGGTTTCTAGACTGTAAAACTTTGTATTCTGGAGAAAACATTTGTTTTTTGCTGATTCTACCAACTATATTCAGGTTTGTAATGAGCTTGAAAATAGTGACCAAGTGAGGACGCGTGAAATTCACATGTTTCACTTTCTCTTCTCAGTGATAAGAATCCTGTAGATGTTCATACGTTGCAACTTTTTATGTTCAGGAGAAATTCACACTGGTTTTGTGACGTTTTCATGGACTATGTTCTTGCAGGCTTTGATTTTAAAAAACAGTGAACCAAGTGAGGAGGACTGAGAATCAAATGTTGGAGGTGCAATGATCAGGGATAAGTATGCTATAGAAGGTTCTGTAGTGTTACACTTTGTGTTCAGGAGAAGATCATACTCGTTTTGTGACATTCGCATATAACATGTTCAGGCAGGCCATGATTTTCCAAAAGAGTGAACCAAGTGCAGGGCATTGAGAGTCAAATGTTGGCATTTCACTTCTTAGGGATAAGTATCCTAGAGAAGTTCCTAAACTGTAACTTTGGTGTTCAGGCGAAAATCATACTTGTTTTCTGACATTTGAATGGCACATGTTCACACAGGCCATGATTTTACAAAATAGAGAACCAAGTGCGGAGGACTCAGACTTAAATGTTGCAAGTGCACTTCTTTTGGAGAAGTATTGTACAGAACTTTCGATATTGTAACTCTTTGTGTTCAGGAGGAAATCACACTTGTTTTACGACGTTTCCATGAAACATGTTCATGCATGTGGTTCCCATCGAAAATAGTGAACCAAGTGAAGAGGACTCACAGTCATATGTAGCATGTGCACTTCTTTGGGAAGTCATGTGCAGCATGTGCACTTGTTTGGGATAAGTATCCTACACAGGTTTCTAGACTGTAAAACTTTGTATTCTGGAGAAATCATTTGTTTTTTGCTGATTCTACCAAATATATTCAGGTTTGTAATGAGCTTGAATATAGTGACCAAGTGACGGCGCGTCAAATTCACATGTTTCACTTTCTCTGCTCAGTGATAAGAATCCTGTAGATGTTCATACATTGTAACTTTTTATGTTCAGGAGAAATTCACACTGGTTTTGTGACGTTTTCATGGACTATATTCTTGCAGGGTTGATTTTAAAAAACAGTGAACCAAGTGAGGAGGACTGAGAATCAAATGTTGGAGGTGCAATGATCAGGGATAAGTATGCTATAGAAGATTCTGTAGTGTTACACTTTGAGTTCAGGAGAAGATCATATTCGTTTTGCGACATTCGCATATAACATGTTCACGCAGGCCATGATTTTCCAAAAGAGTGAACCAAGTGCCGAGGATTCAGAGTCAAATGTTGACATTTCATTTGTTAGGGATAAGTATCCTAGAGAAGTTCCTATCTGTAACATTTGTGTTCAGGCCAAAATCATACTTATTTTCTGACATTTGAATGGCACATGTTCACACAGGCCATGATTTCACAAAATAGAGAACCAAGTGCGGAGGACTCAGAGTTAAATGTTGCAAGTGCACTTCTTGGGAGAAGTATCGTACAGAAGTTTCTATATTGTAACTGTTTATGTTCAGAAGGAAATCACACATGTTTTACGACATTTACATGAAACATGTTCATGCATGTCGTTCCCTTCGAAAATAGTGAACCAAGTGAAGAGCACTCACAGTCATATGTAGCATGTGCACTTCCTTGGGAAGTTATGTGTAGCATGTGCACTTCTTTCGGATAAGTATCCTACACAGGTTTCTAGACTTTAAAACTTTGTATTCTGGAGAAAACAACATTTGTTTTGTGCTGATTTTACCAACTATGTTCAGGCTTGTATTGTGCTGAAAATAGTGACCAAGTGAGGACGCCTCAAATTCACATGTTTCACTTTTTCTGCTCAGTGATAAGCATCCTGTAGATGTTCATAGGTTGTAACTTTTTATGTTCAGGAGAAATTCACACTGGTTTTGTGACGTTTTCATGGAATATGTTCACGCAGTACTTGATTTTCCAAAATAGTGAACCAAGTGAGTAAGACTGAGAGTCAAATGTTGTTGGTGCACTTCTCAGGGATAAATATCCTACAGAGGATTCTGTAGTGTTACACTTTGTGTTCTGGAGAAGATCATACTCGTATGGCGACATTCGCATATAACATGTTCAGGCAGGCCATGATTTTCCCAAACAGTGAACTAAGTGCGGAGCATTCAGAGTGAAATTTATGAATTTCACTTCTTAGGGATAAGTATCCTAGAGAAGTTCCCAAACTGTAACTGTTGGGTTCAGGGGAAAATCATACTTGTTTTCTGACATTTGAATGGCACATGTTCACACAGGCCCTCATTTCACAAAATAGAGAACCAAGTTCGGAGGACTCAGAGTTAAATGTTGCAAGTGCACTTCCTTAGGAGAAGTATCGAACAGAAGTTTCTATATTGTAACTCTTTGTGTACAGGAGGAAATCACACTTGTATTAAGACGTTTCCATGAAACATGTTCATGCATGTCGTTCCCTTCGGAAATAGTGAACCAAGTGAAGAGGTCTCACAGTCATATGTAGCATGTGCAATTCTTTGGCAAGTCATGTGCAGCATGTGCACTTCTTTTGGATAAGTATCCTACACAGGTTTCTAGACTGTAAAACTTTGTATTCTGGAGAAAACAACATTTGTTTTGTGCTGATTATACCAACTATGTTCAGGCTTGTATTGAGCTGAAAATAGTGACCAAGTGAGGACACGTCAAATTCGCATGTTTCTCTTTTTCTGCTCAGTGATAAGCATCCTGTAGATGTTCATACGTTGTAACTTTTTATGTTCAGGAGAAATTCACACTGGTTTTGTGACGTTTTCATGGAATATATTCAAGCAGGCCTTGATTTTCCAAAATAGTGAACCAAGTGAGGAGGACTGAGTGTCAAATGTTGTTGGGGCACTTCCCAGGGATAAGTATCCTACAGAGGATTCTGTAGTGTTACACTTTTTTTCGGGAGAAGATAGTACTCGTTTTGCGACATTCTTATATAACATGTTCAGGCAGGCCATGATTTTCCAAAAGAGTGAACCAAGTGCGGAGCATTCAGAGTCAAATGTTGGCATTTCACTTCTTAGGGATAAGTATCCTAGAGAAGTTCCTAAACTGCAACTTTTGTGTTCAGGCGAAAATCATACTTATTTTCTGACATTTGAATGGCACATGTTCACACAGGCCATGATTTCACAAAATAGAGAACCAAGTGCGGAGGAGTCAGAGTTAAATGTTGCAAGTGCACTTCTTTAGGAGAAATATCGTACAGAAGTTTCTATATTGTAACTCTTTGTGTACAGGAGGAAATCACACTTGTTTTACGATGTTTCCATTAAACATGTTCATGCATGTCGTTCCCTTCGAAATAGTGAACCAAGTTAATAGGACTCGCAGTCATATGTAGCATGTGCACTTCTTTTGGAAGTCATGTCCACCATGTGCACTTCTTTAGGATAAGTATCCTACACAGGTTTCTGGACTGTAAAACTTTGTATTCTGGAGAAAACAACATTTGTTTTGTGCTGATTCTACCAACTATGTTCAGGCTTGTAATGAGCTGGAAAATAGCGACCAAGTGAGGACGCGTCAAATTCACATGTTTCACTTCCTCTTCTCAGTGATAAGAATCCTGTAGATGTTCATACGTTGTAACTTTTTATGTTCAGGAGAAATTCACAGTGGTTTCGTGATGTTTTCATGGAATATGTTCACGCAGGCCTTGATTTTCCAAAATCGTGAACCACGTGAGGAGGACTGAGAGTCAAATGTTGGAGGTGCACCTCTCAGGGATAAGTATCCTACAGAAGATTCTGTAGTGTTACATTTTGTGTTCAGGAGAAGATCATACTCTTTCTGCGACATTCGCATATAACATGTTCACGAAGGCCATGATTTTCCAAAAGAGTGAACCAAGTGCCGAGGATTCAGAGTCAAATATTGACATTTCATTTCTTAGGGATAAGTATCCTAGAGAAGTTCCTAACTGTAACATTTGTGTTCAGGCCAAAATCATACTTATTTTCTGACATTTGAATGGCACATGTTCACAGGCCATGATTTCACAAAATAGAGAACCAAGTGCGGAGGACTCAGAGTTAAATATTGCAAGTGCACTTCTTGGGAGAAGTATCGTACAGAAGTTTGTATATTGTAACTGTTTGTGTTCAGAAGGAAATCACACATGTTTTACGACATTTCCATGAAACATGTTCATGCATGTCGTTCCCTTCGAAAATAGTGAACCAAGTGAAGAGGACTCACAGTCATATGTAGCATGTGCACTTCTTTGGGAAGTCATGTGCAGCATGTGCACTTCTTTCGGATAAGTATCCTACACAGGTTTCTAGACTGTAACACTTTGTATTCTGGAGAAAACAACATTTGTTTTGTGCTGATTTTACCAACTATGTTCAGGCTTGTATTGAGCTGAAAATAGTGACCAAGTGAGGACACGTCAAATTCGCATGTTTCTCTTTTTCTGCTCAGTGATAAGCATCCTGTAGATGTTCATACGTTGTAACTTTTTATGTTCAGGAGAAATTCACACTGGTTTTGTGACGTTTTCATGGAATATATTCAAGCAGGCCTTGATTTTCCAAAATAGTGAACCAAGTGAGGAGGACTGAGAGTCAAATGTTGTTGGTGCACTTCTCAGGGATAAATATCCTACAGAGGATACTGTAGTGTTACACTTTGTGTTCTAGAGAAGATCATACTCGTATGGCAACATTCGCATATAATATGTTCACGCAGGCCATGATTTTCCCAAACTGTGAACTAAGTGCGGAGCATTCAGAGTCAAATTTTGGAATTTCACATCTTAGGGATAAGTACCTAGAGAAGTTCCCAAACTGTAACTTTTGGGTTCAGGCGAAAATCATACTTGTTTTCTGACATTTGAATGGCACATGTTCACAGAGGCCATCATTTCACAAAATAGAGAACCAAGTTCAGAGGACTCAGAGTTAAATGTTGCAAGTGCACTTCCTTAGGAGAAGTATCGAACAGAAGTTTCGATATTGTAAATCTTTGTGTACAGGAGGAAATCACAATTATATTAAGATGTTTCCTTGAAACATGTTCATGAATGTCGTTCCCTTCGGAAATAGTGAACCAAGTGAAGAGGTCTCACAGTCATATGTAGCATGTGCAATTCTTTGGGAAGTCATGTGCACCATGTGCACTTCTTTTGGATAAGTATCCTACACAGGTTTCTAGACTGTAAAACTTTGTATTCTGGAGAAAACAACATTTGTTTTGTGCTGACTATACCAACTATATTCAGGCTTCTATTGAGCTGAAAATAGTGACCAAGTGAGGACGCGTCAAATTCACATGTTTCTCTTTTTCTGCTCAGTGATAAGCATCCTGTAGATGTTCATACGTTGTAACTTTTTATATTCAGGAGAAATTCACACTGGTTTTGTGACGTTTTCATGGAATATATTCAAGCAGGCCTTGATTTTCCAAAATAGTGAACCAAGTGAGGAGGACTGAGAGTCAAATGTTGTTGGTGCACTTCTCAGGGATAAGTATCCTACAGAGGATTCTGTAGTGTTACACTTTTTTTCAGGAGACGATAGTACTCGTTTTGCGACATTCTTATATAACATGTTCACACAGGCCATGATTTTCCAAAAGAGTGAACCAAGTGCGGAGCATTCAGAGTCAAATGTTGGCATTTCACTTTTTAGGGATATGTATCCTAGAGAAGTTCCCAAACTGTAACTTTTGTGTTCAGGCGAAAATCATACTTGTTTTCTGACATTTGAATGGCACATGTTCACACAGGCCATCATTTCACAAAATAGAGAACCAAGTGCAGAGGACTCAGAGTTAAATATTGGAAGTGCACGACTTTAGAAGAAGTATCATACAGAAGTTTCTATATTGTAACTCTTTGTGTTCAGGAGGAAATCACACTCGTTTTAGGACGTTTCCATGAAACATGTTCATGCATGTCATTCCCTTCGAAAATAGTGAACCAAGTGAAGAGGACTCACAGTCATATGTAGCATGTGCACTTCTTTGGGAAGTCATGTGCAGCATGTGCACTTGTTTGGGATAAGTATCCTACACAGGTTTCTAGACTGTAAAACTTTGTATTCTGGAGAAAACATTTGTTTTTTGCTGATTCTACCAACTATATTCAGGTTTGTAATGAGCTTGAAAATAGTGACCAAGTGAGGACGCGTGAAATTCACATGTTTCACTTTCTCTTCTCAGTGATAAGAATCCTGTAGATGTTCATACGTTGCAACTTTTTATGTTCAGGAGAAATTCACACTGGTTTTGTGACGTTTTCATGGACTATGTTCTTGCAGGCTTTGATTTTAAAAAACAGTGAACCAAGTGAGGAGGACTGAGAATCAAATGTTGGAGGTGCAATGATCAGGGATAAGTATGCTATAGAAGGTTCTGTAGTGTTACACTTTGTGTTCAGGAGAAGATCATACTCGTTTTGTGACATTCGCATATAACATGTTCAGGCAGGCCATGATTTTCCAAAAGAGTGAACCAAGTGCAGGGCATTGAGAGTCAAATGTTGGCATTTCACTTCTTAGGGATAAGTATCCTAGAGAAGTTCCTAAACTGTAACTTTGGTGTTCAGGCGAAAATCATACTTGTTTTCTGACATTGGAATGGCACATGTAGACACAGGCCATGATTTCACAAAATCGAGAACCAAGTGTGGAGGACTCAGAGTTAAATCCTACAAGTGCGCTTCTTTAGGAGAAATATCGTACAGAAGTTTCTATATTGTAAGTCTTTGTGTTCAGGAGGAAATCACACTTGTTTTAGGACGTTTCCATGAAACGTGTTCATGCATGTCGTTCCCTTCGAAAACAGTGAACCAAGTGCAGAGGACTCACAGTCATATGTAGCATGTGCACTTCTTTGGGAACTCATGTGCAGCATGTGAACTTCTTTAGGATAAGTATCCTACACAGGTTTCTGGACTGTAAAACTTTGTATTCTCGATAAAACAACATTTGTTTTGTACTGATTCTACCAACTATGTTCAGGCTTGTAATGAGCTGGAAAATAGCGACCAAGTGAGGACGCGTCAAATTCACATGTTTCACTTCCTCTTCTCAGTGATAAGAATCCTGTAGATGTTCATACGTTGTAACTTTTTATGTTCAGGAGAAATTCACAGTGGTTTCGTGACGTTTTCATGGAATATGTTCACGCAGGCCTTGATTTTCCAAAATCGTGAACCACGTGAGGAGGACTGAGAGTCAAATGTTGGAGGTGCACCGCTCAGGGATAAGTATCCTACAGAAGATTCTGTAGTGTTACATTTTGTGTTCAGGAGAAGATCATACTCTTTCTGCGACATTCGCATATAACATGTTCACGCAGGCAATGATTTTCCAAAAGAGTGAACCAAGTGCCGAGAATTCAGAGTCAAATGTTGACATTTCATTTCTTAGGGATAAGTATCCTAGAGAAGTTCCTAAACTCTAACTTTTGTGTTCAGGCGAAAATCATACTTATTTTCTGACATTTGAATGGCACATGTTCACACAGGCCATGATTTCACCAAATAGAGAACCAAGTGCGGAGGAGTCAGAGTTAAATGTTGCAAGTGCACTTCTTTACGACAAGTATCGTACAGAAGTTTCTAAATATTGTAACTCTTTGTGTTCAGGAGGAAATCACACTTGTTTTACGATGTTTCCATGAAACATGTTCATGCATGTCGTTCCCTTCGAAAATAGTGAACCAAGTGAATAGGACTCGCAGTCATATGTAGCATGTGCACTTATTTGGGAAGTCATGTCCACCATGTGCACTTCTTTAGGATAAGTATCCTACACAGGTTTCTGGACTGTAAAACTTTGTATTCTGGAGGAAACAACATTTGTTTTGTGCTGATTCTACCAACTATGTTCAGGCTTGTAATGAGTTTGGACCAAGTGAGGAGGACTGAGAGTCAAATGTTGGAGGTGCACTTCTCAGGGATAAGTATCCTACAGAAGATTCTGTAGTGTTGCACTTTGTGTTTAGGAGAAGATCATACTCGTATGGCGACATTCGCATATAACATGTTCACGCAGGCCATGATTTTCCCAAACTGTGAACTAAGTGCGGAGCATTCAGAGTCAAATTTTGGCATTTCACTTTTTAGGGATATGTATCCTAGAGAAGTTCCCAAACTGTAACTTTTGTGTTCAGGCGAAAATCATACTTGTTTTCTGACATTTGAATGGCACATGTTCACACAGGCCATCATTTCACAAAATAGAGAACCAAGTGCAGAGGACTCAGAGTTAAATATTGGAAGTGCACGACTTTAGAAGAAGTATCATACAGAAGTTTCTATATTGTAACTCTTTGTGTTCAGGAGGAAATCACACTTGCCTTCTTTTACGACGTTTCCATGAAACATGTTCATGCATGTCGTTCCCTTCAAAAATAGTGAACCAAATGAAGAGGACTCACAGTCATATGTAGCATGTGCACCTCTTTGGGAAGTCATGTGCAGCATGTGCACTTCTTTCAGATAAGTACCCAACACAGGTTTCTAGACTTTAAAACTTTTTATTCTGGAGAAAACAACATTTGTTTTGTGCTGATTCTACCAACTATGTTCTTGCTTGTATTGAGCTGAAAATACTGACCAAGTGAGGACGCGTCAAATTCACATGTTTCACTTTTTCTGCTCAGTGATAAGTATCCTGTAGATGTTCATACGTTGTAAATTTTTATGTTCAGGAGAAATTCACCCTGGTTTTGTGACGTTTTCATGGAATATATTCAAGCAGGCCTTGATTTTCCAAAATAGTGAACCAATTGAGGAGGACTGAGAGTCAAATGTTGTTGGTGCACTTCTCAGGGATAAGTATCCTACAGAAGATTCTGTAGTGTTACACTTTGTGTTCAGGAGAAGATCATATTCGTTTTGCGACATTCGCATATAACATGTTCACGCAGGCCATGATTTTCCAAAAGAGTGAACCAAGTGCGGAGCATTCAGAGTCAAATGTTGGCATTTCACTTCTTAGGGATAAGTATCCTAGAAAAATTCCTAAACTGTAACTTTTGTGTTCAGGCGAAAATCATACTTGTTTTCTGACATTTGAATGGCACATGTTCACACAGGCCATGATTTCACAAAATAGAGAACCAAGTGCTGAGGACACAGAGTTAAACGTTGCAAGTGCGCTTCTTTAGGAGAAGTATCGTACAGAAGTTCCTATATTGTAACTCTTTGTGTTCAGGAGGAAATAACACTTGTTTTAGGACGTTTCCATGAAACATGTTCATGCATGTCGTTCACTTCGAATGTATTGAACCCAGTGAATAGGACTCACAGTAATATGTAGCATATGTGCACTTCTTTGGGAAGTCATGTGCAGCATGTGCACTTCTTTCGGATAAGTATCCTACACAGGTTTCTAGACTGTAAAACTTTGTATTCTGGAGAAAACAACATTTGTTTTGAGCTGATTCTACCAACTATGTTCAGGCTTGTAATGAGCTTCAAAATAGTGAACAAGTGAGGACGTGTCAAATTCACATGTTTCACTTTCTCTTCTCAGTGATAAGAATCCTGTAGATGTTCATACGTTGTAACTTTTTATGTTCAGGAGAAATTCACACTGGTTTTGTGAGGTTTTCATGGAATATGTTCACGCAGGCCTTGATTTTCCAAAATAGTGAACCAAGTGAAGAGGACTGAGAGTCAAATTTTGGAGGTGCACTGCTCAGGGATAAGTATCCTACAGAAGATTCTGTAGTGTTACACTTTGTGTTCAGGAGAAGATCATACTCGTTTTGCGACATTCGCATATAACATGTTCACGCAGGCCATGATTTTCCAAAAGAGTGAACCAAGTGCGGAGCATTCAGACTCAAATGTTGGCATTTCACTTCTTAGGGATAAGTATCCTAGAGAAATTCCTAAACTGTAACTTTTGTGTTCAGGCGAAAATCATACTTGTTTTCTGACATTTGAATGGCACATGTTCACACAGGCCATGATTTCACAAAATAGAGAACCCCGTGCGGAGGACTCATAGGTAAATGTTGCAAGTGTGCTTCCAGAAGTTTCTGTATTGTAAATCTTTGTGTTCAGGAGTTAATCACACTTGTTTTACGACGTTTCCATGAAACATGTTCATGCATGTCGTTCCTTTCGAAAATAGTGAACCAATTGAAAAGGACTCACAGTCATATGTAGCATGAGCATTTCTTTGGGAAGTCATGTGCAGCATGTGCACTTCTTTCAGATAAGTATCCTACACAGGTTTCTAGCCTGTAAAACTTTGTATTCTGGAGAAAGCAACATTTGTTTTTTGCTGATTCTACCAACTATGTTCAGGCTTGTAATGAGCTTGAAAATAGTGACCAAGTGAGGATGCGTCAAATTCACATGTTTCACTTTCTTTTCTCAGTGATAAGAATCCTGTAGATGTTCACACGATGTAACTTTTTATGTTCAGGAGTAATTCACACTGGTTTGTGATATTTTCATGGAATATGTTCATGCAGGTCTTGATTTTCCAAAATAGTGAACCACGTGAGGAGGAGTGAGAGTCAAATGTTGGAGGTGCACTTCTCAGGGATAAGTATCCTGCAGAAGATTCTGTAGTGTTACGCTGTGTGTTCCGGAGAAGATCACACTCGTTTTGCGACATTCGCATATAACATGTTCACGCAGGCCATGATTTTCCAAAAGAGTGAACCAAGTGCGGAGCATTCAGAGTCAAATGTTGGCATTTCACTTCTTAGGGATAAGTATCCTAGAGAAGTTTCTAAACTGTAACTTTTGTGTTCAGGCAAAAATCACACTTGTTTTCTGACATTTGAATGGCACATGTTCACACAGGCCATGATTTCACAAAATAGAGAACCAAGTGCGGAGGATTCAGAGTTAAATGTTGCAAGTGCGCTTCCAGAAGTTTCTGTATTGTAAATCCTTGTGTTCAGGAGGAAATCAGACTTGTTTTACGACGTTTCCATGAAACATGTTCATGCATGTGGCTCCCTTCGAAAATAGTGAACCAAGTGAAGAGGACTCACAGTCATATGTAGCATGTGCACTTCTTTGGGAAGTCATGTGCAGCATGTGCACTTCTTTTGCATAAGTATCCTACACTGGTTTCTAGACTATAAAACTTTGTATTCTGGAGAAAACAACATTTGTTTTGAGCTGATTCTACCAACTATGTTCAGGGTTGTAATGAGCTTGAAAATAGTGAACAAGTGAGGACGCGTCAAATTCACATGTTTCACTTCCTCTTCTCAGTGATAAGAATCCTGTAGATGTTCATACGGTGTAATTTTTTATGTTCAGGAGAAATTCACACTGGTTTTGTGACGTTTTCATGGAATATGCTCACGCAAGCCTTGATTTTCCAAAATAGTGAACCAAGTGAAGAGGACTGAGAGTCAAATGTTGGAGGTGCACTTCTCAGGGATAAGTATCCTACAGAAGATTCTGTAGTGTTACGCTGTGTGTTCAGGAGAAGATCATACTCGTTTTGCGACATTCGCATATAACATGTACACCCAGGCCATGATTATCCAAAAGACTTAACCAAGTGCGGAGCATTCAGAGTCAAAGGTTGGCATTTCAATTTTTGGGAATAAGTATCCTAGAGAAGTTCCTAAAGTGCAACTTTGTGTTCAGGCGAAAATCATACTAGTTTTCTGACATTTGAATGGCACATGTTCACACAGGCCATTTTTTCACAAAATAGAGAACCACGTGCGGAGGACTCAGAATTAAATGTTGCAAGTGCGCTTCTTTAGGAGAAGTATCGTACAGAAGTTTCTGTATTGTAACTCTATGTGTTCAGCAGGAAATCACACTTGCTTTACGACGTTTCCATGAAACATGTCCATGCATGTCAAGCCCTGTGAAAATAGTGAACCAAGTGAAGAGGACTCACAATCATATGTAGCATGTGCACTTCTTTGGGAAGTCATGTGCAGCATGTGCACTTTTTTCGGATAAGTATCCTACACAGGTTTCTAGACTGCAAAACTTTGTATTCTGGAGAAAACAACATTTGTTTTGTACTGATTCTACCAACTATGTTCAGGCTTGTTATGAGCTTGAAAATAGTGATCAAGTGAGGACGCGTCAAATTCACATGTTTCACTCTCTTTTCTCAGTGATAAGAATCCTGTAGATGTTCATACGGTGTAACTTTTTATGTTCAGGAGTAATTCACACTGCTTTGTGATGTTTCCTTGGAATATGTTCATGCAGGTCTTGATTTTCCAAAATAGTGAACCAAGTGAAGAGGACTGAGAGTCAAATGTTGGAGGTGCACTTCTCAGGCATAAGTATCCTACAGAAGATTCTATAGTGTTATGCTTTGTGTTCAGGTGAAGATCATACTCGTTTTGCGACATTCGCATATAACATGTTCACGCAAGCCATGATTTTCCAAAAGAGTGATCCAAGTGCGGAGGATTCGGAGTCAAATGTTGTCATTTCAATTCTTACGGATAAGTATCCTAGAGAAGTTCCTATACTGTAACTTTTGTGTTCAGGCAAAAATCATACTTGCTCTCTGACATTTGAATAGCACATGTTCACATAGGCCATGATTTCACAAAATAGAGAACCAAGTGCGGAGGACTCAGAGTTAAATGTTACAAGTGCACTTCTTCAGGAGAAGTATCTTACAGAAGTTTATGTATTATAACTCTTTGTGTTCAGGAGTAAATCACACTTTTTTTACGACGTTTCCATGAAACATGTTCATGCATGTCGTTCCCTTCGAAATTAGTGAACCCAGTGAATAGGACTCACAGAAATATGTAGCATATGTGCACTTCTTTGGGAAGTCATGTGCAGCATGTGCACTTCTTTCGGATAAGTATCCTACACAGGTTTCTAGACTGTAAAACTTTGTATTCTGGAGAAAACAACATTTGTTTTGTGCTGATTCTACCAACTATGTTCAGGCTTGTAATGAGCTTGAAAATAGTGACCAAGTGAGGACGCGTCAAATTCACATGTTTCACTTTCTCTTCTCAGTGATAAGAATCCACTAGATGTTCATACGTTGTAACTTTTTATGTTCAGGAGAAATTCACACGGGTTTGTGAGGTTTTCATGGAATATGATCACGCAGGTCTTGATTTTCCAAAATAGTGAAACAAGTGAGGAGGACTGAGAGTCAAATGTTGGAGGTGCACTTCTCAGGCATAAGTATCCTACAGAAGATTCTGTAGTGTTACGCTTTATGTTCAGGAGAAGATCATACTCGTTTTGCGACATTCACATATAACATGTTCACTCAGGCCATGATTTTCAAAAAGAGTGAACCAAGTGCGGAGGATTCAGAGTCAAATGTTGGCATTTCACTTCTTAGGGATATGTATCCTAGAGAAGTTCCTAAACTGTAACTTTTGTGTTCAGGCAAAAATCATACTTGTTTTCTGACATTTGAATGGCACACGTTCACACAGGCCATGATTTCACAAAATAGAGAACCAAGTGCAGAGGACTCAGAGTTAAATATTGGAAGTGCACTTCTTTAGGAGAAGTATCGTACAGAAGTTTCTATATTGTAACTCTTTGTGTTCAGGAGGAAATCACACTTTCCTTGTTTTACGACGTTTCCATGAAACATGTTCATGCATGTCGTTCCCTTCAAAAATAGTGAATCAAGTGAAGAGGACACACAGTCATATGTAGCATGTGCACCTCTTTGGGAAGTCATGAGCAGCATGTGCACTTCTTTCAGATAAGTATCCTACACAGGTTTCTAGACTTTAAAACTTTGTATTCTGGAGAAAACAACAATTGTTTTGTGCTGATTCTACCAACTATGTTCTTGCTTGTATTGAGCTGAAAATAGCGACCAAGTGATGACGCGTCAAATTCACATGTTTCACTTTTTCTGCTCAGTGATAAGCATCCTGAAGATGTTCATATGTTGTAACTTTTTTGGTTCCGGAGAAATTCACACTGGTTTTGTGATGTTTTCATAGAATATGTTCAGGCAGGCCTTCATTTTCCAAAATAGTGAACCAAGTAAGGAGGACTGAGAGTCAAATGTTGTTGGTGCACTTCTCAGGGATAAGTATCCTTCAGAGGATTCTGTAGTGTTACACTTTGTGTCAGGAGAAGATCATACTCGTTTTGCGACATTCACATATAACATGTTCACGCAGGCCATGATTTTCCAAAAGTGTGAACCAAGTGCGGAGGATTCAGAGTCAAATGTTGGCATTTCACTCCTTAGGGATATGTATCCTAGAGAAGTTCCTAAACTGTAACTTTTGTGTTCAGGCGAAAATCATACTTGTTTCCTGACATTTGATACGCACATGTTCACACATGCCATGATTTCACAAAATAGAGAACCAAGTGCGGAGGACTCAGAGTTAAGAGTTGCAAGTGCACTTCTTCTGGAGAAGTATCTTACAGAAGTTTCTATACTGTAACTCTTTGTGTTCAGGAGGAAATCATACTTGTTTTACGATGTTTCCATGAAACATGTTCATGCAAGTCGTTCCCTTCGAAAATAGTGAACCAAGTGAAGAGGACTCACAGTCATATGTAGCATGTGCACTTCTTTGGGAAGTCATGTCCACCATGTGCACTTCTTTAGGATAAGTATCCTACACAGGTTTCTGGACTGTAAAACTTTGTATTCTGGATAAAAAAACATTTGTTTGTGCTGATTCTACCAACTATGTTCAGGCTTGTAATGAGCTTGAAAATAGTGAACAAGTGAGGACGCGTCAAATTCACATGTTTCACTTTCTCTTCTCAGTGATAAGAATCCTGTAGATGTTCATATGTTGTAACTTTTTATGTTGAGGAGAAATTCACAGTGGTTTTGTGAGGTTTTCATGGAATATATTCACGCGTGCTTTGATTTTCCAAAATAATGAACCAAGTGAGGAGGACTGAGTGTCAAATGTTGGAGGTGCGCTCCTCAGGGATTAGTAACCTACACAAGATTCTGTAGTGTTACATTTTGTGTTGAGGATATGATCATACTCATTTTGCGACATTCACATATAACATGTTCACGCAGGCCATGATTTTCCAAAAGAGTGAACCAAGTGCGGAGGATTCAGAGTCAAATGTTGGTATTTCACTTCTTAGGGATATGTATCCTAGAGAAGTTCCTAAACTGTAACTTTTGTGTTCAGGCGAAATTCATACTTGTTTTCTGACATTTGAATGGCACACGTTCACACAGGCCATGGTTTCACAAAATAGAGAACCAAGTGCAGAGGACTCAGAGTTAAATATTGGAGTGCACTTCTTTAGGAGAAGTATCGTACAGAAGTTTCTATATTGTAACTCTTTGTGTTCAGGAGGAAATCACACTTGCTCTGTTTTACGACGTTTCCATGAAACATGTTCATGCATGTCGTTCCCTTCAAAAATAGTGAACCAAGCGAAGAGGACTCACAGTCATATGTAGCATGTGCACCTCTTTGGGAAGTCATGTGCAGCATGTGCACTTCTTTCGGTTAATTATCCTACACAGGTTTCTAGACTGTAAAACTTTGTATTCTGGAGAAAACAACATTTGTTTTGTGCTGATTCTACAAACTATGTTCTTGTTTGTATTGAGCTGAAAATAGTGACCAAGTGAGGACGCGTCAAATTCACATGTTTCACTTTTTCTGCTCAGTGATAAGCATCCTGTAGATGTTCATATGTTGTAACTTTTTATGTTCAGGAGTATTTCACACTGGTTTGTGATGTTTAATGGAATATATTCATGTAGGTCTTGATTTTCCAAAAGAGTGAACCAAGTGAAGAGGACTGAGAGTCAAAGGGTGGAGGTTTAATTCTCAGGCATAAGTATCCTACAGAAGATTCTGTAGTGTTACGCTTTGTGTTCAAGTGAAGATCATACTCGTTTTGCGACATTCGCATTTAACATGTTCACGCAGGCCATGATTTTCCAAAAGAGTGAACCAAGTGCGGAGGATTCGGAGTGAAATGTTGCCATTTCAATTCTTAGTGAAAAGTATCCTAGAGAAGTTCCTATACTGTAACTTTTGTGTTCAGGCAAAAATCATACTTGCTATCTGACATTTGAATGGCACATGTTCACACAGGCCATGATCTCACAAAATAGAGAGCCAAGTGCGGAGGACTCAGAGTTAAATGTTGCAAGTACGCTTCTTTAGGAGTAGTATCGTACAGAAGTTTCTGTATTGTAACTCTTTGTGTTCAGGAGGAAATCACACTTGTTTTACGACGTTTCCATGAATTATGTTCATGCATGTCGCTCCCTTCGAAAATAGTGATCCAAGTGAAGAGGACTCACACTCATATGTAGCATATGCACTTCTTTGGGAAGTCATGTTCAGCATGTGCAATTCTTTCGGATAAGTACCCTACACAGGTTTCTAGACTGTAAAACTTTGTATTCTGGAGAAAACAACATTTGTTTTGTGCTGATTCAACCAACTATGTTCAGGCTTGTAATGAGCTTGAAAATATTGACCAAGTGAGGACGTGTCAAATTCACATGTTTCAGTTTCTCTGCTCAATGATAAGAATCCTGTAGATGTTCATACATTGTAACTTTATATTTTGAGGAGAAATTCACACTGGTTTTGTGACGTTTTCATGGAATATGTTCACACAGGCCTTGATTTTCCAAAATAGTGAACCAAGTGAGGAGGACTGAGTGTCAAATGTTGGAGGTGCACATCTCAGGGATAAGTATCCTACAGAAGATTATGTAGTGTTACACTTTGTGTTCAGGAAATGATCATACTGGAATTGCGACATTCGCATATAACATGTTCACGCAGGCCATGATTTTCCAAAAGAGTGAACCAAGTGCGGAGCATTCAGAGTCAAATGTTGGCATTTCACTTGTTAGGAATAAGTATCCTAGAGAAGTTCCTAAACTGTAACTTTTGTGTTCAGGCGAAAATCATTCTTGTTTTCAGTCATTTGAATGGCACATGCTGACACAGGCCATGATTTCACAAAATAGAGAACCAAGTGCCTAGTTCGGAGGACTCAGAGTTAAATGTTGCAAGTGCGCTTCTTTAGGAGAAGTATCGTACACAAGTTTCTGTATTGTATCTCTTTGTGTTCAGGAGGAAATCACACTTTCCTTGTTTTACGATGTTTCCATGAAACATGTTCATGCATGTCGTTCCCTTCAAAAATAGTGAACCAAGTGAAGAGGACTCACAGTCATATGTAGCATGTGCACCTCTTTGGGAAGTCATGAGCAGCATGTGCACTTCTTTCAGATAAGTATCCTACACAGGTTTCTAGACTTTAAACCTTTGTATTCTGGAGAAAACAACATTTGTTTTGTGCTGATTCTACCAACTATGTTCTTGCTTGTATTGAGCTGAAAATAGTGACCAAGTGAGGATGCGTCAAATTCACATGTTTCACTTTTTCTGCTCAGTGATAAGCATCCTGTAGATGTTCATATGTTGTAACTTTTTATGTTCCGGAGAAATTCACACTGGTTTTGTGATGTTTTCATAGAATATGTTCAGGCAGGCCTTCATTTTCCAAATAGTGAACCAAGTAAGGAGGACTGAGAGTCAAATGTTGTTGGTGCACTTCTCAGGGATAAGTTTCCTACAGAGGATTCTGTAGTGTTACGCTTTGTGTTCAGGAGAATAGCATACTCGTTTTGCGACATTTGCATATAATATGTTCACGCAGGCCTTGATTTTCCAAAATAGTGAACCAAGTGCGGAGGATTCAGAGTCAAATGTTGGCATTTCACTTCTTAGGGATATGTATCCTAGAGAAGTTCCTAAACTGTAACTTTTATGTTCAGGCGAAAATCATACTTGTTTCCTGACATTTGATACGCACATGTTCACACATGCCATGATTTCACAAAATAGAGAACCAAGTGCGGAGGACTCAGAGTTAAGAGTTGCAAGTGCACTTCTTCTGGAGAAGTATCTTACAGAAGTTTCTATATTGTAACTCTTTGTGTTCAGGAGGAAATCATACTTGTTTTACGATGTTACCATGAAACATGTTCATGCATGTCGTTCCCTTCGAAAATAGTGAACCAAGTGAAGAGGACTCACAGTCATATGTAGCATGTGCACTTCTTTGGGAAGTCATGTCCACCATGTGCACTTCTTTAGGATAAGTATCCTACACAGGTTTCTGGACTGTAAAACTTTGTATTCTGGATAAAAAAACATTTGTTTGTGCTGATTCTACCAACTATGTTCAGGCTTGTAATGAGCTTGAAAATAGTGAACAAGTGAGGACGTGTCAAATTCACATGTTTCACTTTCTCTTCTCAGTGATAAGAATCCTGTAGATGTTCATATGTTGTAACTTTTTATTTTGAGAGAAATTCACAGTGGTTTTGTGAGGTTTTCATGGAATATATTCACGCGTGCTTTGATTTTCCAAAATAATGAACCAAGTGAGGAGGACTGAGTGTCAAATGTTGGAGGTGCGCTTCTCAGGGATTAGTATCCTACAGAAGATTCTGTAGTGTTACATTTTGTGTTGAGGATATGATCATACTCATTTTGCGACATTCGTATATAACATGTTCACGCAGGCCATGATTTTCCAAAGAGTGAACCAAGTGCGGAGCATTCAGAGTCAAATGTTGGCATTTCACTTCTTAGGGATATGTATCCTAGAGAAGTTCCCAAACTGTAACTTTTGTGTTCAGGCGAAAATCATACTTGTTTTCTGACATTTGAATGGCACACGTTCACACAGGCCATGATTTCACAAAATAGAGAACCAAGTGCAGAGGACTCAGAGTTAAATATTGGAGTGCACTTCTTTAGGAGAGTATCGTACAGAAGTTTCTATATTGTAACTCTTTGTGTTCAGGAGGAAATCACACTTGCCTTGTTTTACGACGTTTCCATGAAACATGTTCATGCATGTCGTTCCCTTCAAAAACAGTGAACCAAGTGAAGAGGACTCACAGTCATATGTAGCATGTGCACCTCTTTGGGAAGTCATGTGCAGCATGTGCACTTCTTTCGGTTAATTATCCTACACAGGTTTCTAGACTGTAAAACTTTGTATTCTGGAGAAAACAACATTTGTTTTGTTCTGATTCTACAAACTATGTTCTTGTTTGTATTGAGCTGGAAATAGTGACCAAGTGAGGACGCGTCAAATTCACATGTTTCACTTTTTCTGCTCAGTGATAAGCATCCTGTAGATGTTCATATGTTGTAACTTTTTATGTTCAGGAGTAATTCACACTGGTTTGTGATGTTTTCATGGAATATATTCATGTAGGTCTTGATTTTCCAAAATAGTGAACCAAGTGAAGAGGACTGAGAGTCAAAGGGTGGAGGTGCAATTCTCAGGCATAAGTATCCTACAGAAGATTCTGTAGTGTTACGCTTTGTGTTCAAGTGAAGATCATACACGTTTTGCGACATTCGCATTTAACATGTTCACGCAGGCCATGATTTTCCAAAATTGTGAACCTAGTGCGGAGGATTCGGAGTGAAATGTTGCCATTTCAATTCTTAGGGAAAAGTATCCTAGAGAAGATCCTATACTGGAACTTTTGTGTTCAGGCAAAAATCATACTTGCTCTCTGACATTTGAATGGCACATGTTCACACAGGCCATGATCTCACAAAATAGAGAGCCAACTGCGGAGGACTCAGAGTTAAATGTTGCAAGTACGCTTCTTTAGGAGTAGTATCGTACAGAAGTTTCTGTATTGTAACTCTTTGTGTTCAGGAGGAAATCACACTTGTTTTACGACGTTTCCATGAAACATGTTCATGCATGTCGTTCCCTTCGAAAATAGTGAACCAAGTGAAGAGGACTCACACTCACATGTAGCATGTGCACTTCTTTGGGAAGTCATGTGCAGCATGTACAATTCTTCGGATAAGTACCTACACAGGTTTCTAGACTGTAAAACTTTGTATTCTGGAGAAAACAACATTTGCTTTGTGCTGGTCAACCAACTATTTTCAGGCTTGTAATGAGCTTGAAAATATTGACCAAGTGAGGACGTGTTAAATTCACATGTTTCAGTTTCTCTGCTCAATGATAAGAATCCTGTAGATGTTCATACATTGTAACTTTATATTTTGAGGAGAAATTCACACTGGTTTTGTGACGTTTTCATGGAATATGTTCACACAGGCCTTGATTTTCCAAAAGAGTGAACCAAGTGAGGAGGACTGAGTGTCAAATGTTGGAGGTGCACATCTCAGGGATAAGTATCCTACAGAAGATTATGTAATGTTACTCTTTGTGTTCAGAAAATGATCATACTGAAATTGCGACATCCGCATATAACATGTTCACGCAGGCCATGATTTTCCAAAAGAGTGAACCAAGCGCGGAGCATTCAGAGTCAAATGTTGGCATTTCACTTCTTAGGGATATGTATCCTAGAGAAGTTCCCAAACTGTAACTTTTGTGTTCAGGCGAAAATCATACTTGTTTTCTGACATTTGAATGGCACATGTTCACACAGTCTATGATTTTACAAAATAGAGAACCTAGTGCGGAGGACTCAGAGTTAAATGTTGCAAGTGCACTTCTTTAGGAGAAGTATAGTACAGAAGTTTCTATATTGTAACTCGTTGTGTTCATGAGGAAATCACACTTGTCTTGTTTTACGATGTGTCCATGAAACATGTTCATGCATGTCGTTCCCTTCGAAAATAGTAAACCAAGTGAAGAGGACTCACAGTCATATGTAGCATGTGCACTTCTTTAGGAAGTCATGTGCAGCATGTGCACTTCTTTCGGATAAGTATCCTAGACAGGTTTCTTGAGTGTAAAACTTTGTATTCTGGAGAAAACAACATTTGTTTTGTGCTGATTCTACCAACTATGTTCAGGCTTGTAATGAGCTTGAAAATAGTGACCAAGTGAGGACGCGTCAAATTCACATATTTCACTTTCTCTTCTCAGTGATAAAATCCTGTAGATGTTCATACGTTGTAACGTTTTATGATCAGGAGAAATTCACACTGGTTTTGTGACGTTTTCATGGAATATGTTCACACAGGCCTTGATTTTCCAAAAGAGTGAACCAAGTGAGGAGGACTGAGTGTCAAATGTTGGAGGTGCACATCTCAGGGATAAGTATCCTACAGAAGATTATGTAATGTTACTCTTTGTGTTCAGAAAATGATCATACTGAAATTGTGACATTCGCATATAACATGTTCACGCAGGCCATGATTTTCCAAAAGAGTGAACCAAGTGCAGAGCATTCAGAGTCAAATGTTGGCATTTCACTTGTTAGGAATAAGTATCCTAGAGAAGTTCCTAAACTGTAACTTTTGTGTTCAGGCGAAAATCATACTTGTTTTCAGTCATTTGAATGGCACATGCTAACACAGGCCATGATTTCACAAAATAGAGAACCAAGTGCCTAGTTCGGAGGACTCAGAGTTAAATGTTGCAAGTGCGCTTCTTTAGGAGAAGTATCGTACACAAGTTTCTATATTGTAAATCTTTGTGTTCAGGAGGAAATCACACTACTTTTACAACGTTCCCATGAAACATGTTCATGCATGTCGTTCCCTTCGAAAATAGTGAACCAAGTGAAGAGGACTCACAGTCATATGTAGCATGTGCACTTTTTGGGAAGTCATGTGCAGCATGTGCACTCGTTAGGATAAGTATCCTACACAGGTTTCTAGACTGTAAAAGTTTGTATTCTGGAGAAAACAACATTTTTTTTCTGCTGATTCTACCAACTATGTTCAGGCTTGTAATGAGCTTCAACATAGTGACCTGTGAGGCCACCTGAAATTCACATGTTTCACTTTCTCTTCTCAGTGATAAGAATCCTGTAGATCTTCATATGTTGTAACTTTTTATGTTCCGGAGAAATGCACACTGGTTTTGTGACGTTTTCATGGAATATGTTCACGCAAGCCTTGATTTTCCAAAATAGTGAACCAAGTGAGGAGGACTGAGTGTCAAATGTTGGAGGTGCACTTCTCAGGGATAAGTATCCTACAGAAGATTCTGTAGTGTTACGCTTTGTGTTCAGGAGAATATCATACTCGTTTTGCGACATTTGCATATAATATGTTCACGCAGGCCTTGATTTTCAGAAATAGTGAAACAAGTGAGGAGGACTGAGAGTCAAAAGATTGAGGTGCACTTCAGGGATAAGTATCCTACAGAAGATTCTGTACTGTTACGATTTGTGTTCAGGAGAAGATCATACTCTTTTTGCGACATTTGCATATAATATGTGCACGCAGGCCATGACTTTCCAAAAGAGTGAACCAAGTGCGGAGCATTCAGAGTGAAATGTTGGCATTTGATACTTCGGGATAGGTATCCTAGAAAAGTTCCTAAACTTTAACCTTTGTGTTCAGGCGAAAATCATACTTGTTTTCTGACATTGGAAAGGCACATGTTCACACAGGCCATGATTTCACAAAATAGAGAACCAAATGCGGACGACTCAGAGTTAAATGTTGCAAGTGTGCTTCTTTAGGAGAAGTATCGTACCTAAGTTTCTATATTGTAACTCTTTGTTTTCAGGAGGATATCACATTTCTTATACCTCGTTTCCATGAAACATGTTCATGCATGTCGTTCCCTTCGAAAACAGTGAACCAAGTGAAGAGGACTCACAGTCACATGTAGCATGTGCACTTCTTTGGGAACTCATGTGCAGCATGTGCACTTCTTTCGAATCAGTATCCTACACAGGTTTCTAGACTGTAAAACTTTGTATTCAGGAGAAAACAAATTTTGTTTTGTGCTGATTCTACCAACTATGTTCAGGCTTGTAATGAGCTTGAAAATAGTGACCAAGTGAGGACACCTCAAATTCACATGTTTCTCTTTCTCTTCTCAGTGATAAGAATCCTGTAGATGTTCATACGTTGTAGCTTTTTATGTTGAGGATAAATTCACACTGGTTTTGTGACGTTTTCATGGAATATGTTCACGCAGGCCTTGATTTTCCAAAATAGTGAACCAAGTGAGGAGGACTGAGTGTCAAATGTTGGAGGTGCACTTCTCAGGGATAAGTATCCTACAGAAGATTCTGTAGTGTTACGTTTTGTGTTCAGGAGAATACCATACTCGTTTTGTGACATTTGCATATAATATGTTCACGCAGGCCTTGATTTTCCAAAATAGTGAAACAAGTGAGGAGGACTGAGAGTCAAAAGATTGAGGTGCACTTCAGGGATAAGTATCCTACAGAAGATTCTGTACTGTTACGATTTGTGTTCAGGAGAAGATCATACTCTTTTTGCGACATTTGCATATAATATGTGCACGCAGGCCATGACTTTCCAAAAGAGTGAACCAAGTGCGGAGCATTCAGAGTCAAATGTTGGCATTTGATACTTCGGGATAGGTATCCTAGAAAAGTTCCTAAACTTTAACCTTTGTGTTCAGGCGAAAATCATACTTGTTTTCTGACATTGAAATGGCACATGTTCACACAGGCCATGATTTCACAAAATAGAGAACCAAATGCAGACGACTCAGAGTTAAATGTTGCAAGTGTGCTTCTTTAGGAGAAGTATCGTACAGAAGTTTCTATATTGTAACTCTTTGTTTTCAGGAGGATATCACATTTGTTATACCTCGTTTCCATGAAACATGTCCATGCATGTCGTTCCCTTCGAAAACAGTGAACCAAGTGAAGAGGACTCACAGTCACATGTAGCATGTGCACTTCTTTGGGAACTCATGTGCAGCATGTGCACTTCTTTCGAATCAGTATCCTACACAGGTTTCTAGACTGTAAAACTTTGTATTCAGGAGAAAACAACATTTGTTTTGTGCTGATTCTACCAACTATGTTCAGGCTTGTAATGAGCTTGAAAATAGTGACCAAGTGAGGACACCTCAAATTCACATGTTTCTCTTTCTCTTCTCAGTGATAAGAATCCTGTAGATGTTCATACGTTGTAGCTTTTTATGTTGAGGATAAATTCACACTGGTTTTGTGACGTTTTCATGGAATATGTTCACGCAGGCCTTGATTTTCCAAAATAGTGAACCAAGTGAGGAGGACTGAGAGTCAAATGTTGGAGATGCACTTCTCTGGGATAAGTATCGTACAGAAGATTCTGTAGTGTTACAATTTGTGTTCAGGAGAAGATCATACTCGTTTTGCGACATTCGCACATAACATGTTCACGCAGGCCATGGTTTTCCAAAAGAGTGAACAAAGTGCGAGGCATTCAGAGTCAAATGTTGGCATTTCACTTCTTAGGGATAAGCATCCTAGAGAAGTTCCTAAACTGTACCTTTTGTGTTCAGGCGAAAATCATACTTTTTTTCTGTCATTTAGATGGCACATGTTCACACAGGCAATGATTTCACAAAATAGAGAACCAAGTGCGGAGGACTCAGAGTTAAATGTTGCGAGTGCACTTCTTGAGGAGAAGTATCGTACAGAAGTTTCTATATTGTAACTCTTTGTGTTCAGGAGGAAATCACACTTTCCTTGTTTTACGACGTTTCCATGAAACATGTTCATGCATGTCGTTCCCTTCAAAAATAGTGAACCAAGTGAAGAGGACTCACAGTCATATGTAGCATGTGCACCTCTTTGGGAAGTCATGAGCAGCATGTGCACTTCTTTCAGGTAAGTATCCTACACAGGTTTCTAGACTTTAAAACTTTGTATTCTGGAGAAAACAACATTTGTTTTGTGCTGATTCTACCAACTATGTTCTTGCTTGTATTGAGCTGAAAATAGTGACCAAGTGAGGACGCGTCAAATTCACATGTTTCACTTTTTCTGCTCAGTGATAAGCATCCTGTAGATGTTCATATGTTGTAACTTTTTATGTTCCGGAGAAATTCACACTGGTTTTGTGATGTTTTCATAGAATATGTTCAGGCAGGCCTTCATTTTCCAAAATAGTGAACCAAGTAAGGAGGACTGAGAGTCAAATGTTGTTGGTGCACTTCTCAGGGATAAGTATCCTACAGAGGATTCTGTAGTGTTACACTTTGTGTCAGGAGAAGATCATACTCGTTTTGCGACATTCGCATATAACATGTTCACGCAGGCCATGATTTTCCAAAAGAGTGAACCAAGTGCGGAGGATTCAGAGTCAAATGTTGGCATTTCACTTCTTAGGGATATGTATCCTAGAGAAGTTCCTAAACTGTAACTTTTGTGTTCAGGCGAAAATCATACTTGTTTCTTGACATTTGATACGCACATATTCACACATGCCATGATTTCACAAAATAGAGAACCAAGTGCGGAGGACTCAGAGTTAAGAGTTGCAAGTGCACTTCTTCTGGAGAAGTATCTTACAGAAGTTTCTATATTGTAACTCTTTGTGTTCAGGAGGAAATCATACTTGTTTTACGATGTTTCCATGAAACATGTTCATGCATGTCGTTCCCTTCGAAAATAGTGAACCAAGTGAAGAGGACTCACTGTCATATGTAGCATGTGCACTTCTTTGGGAAGTCATGTCCACCATGTGCACTTCTTTAGGATAAGTATCCTACACAGGTTTCTGGACTGTAAAACTTTGTATTCTGGATAAAAAAACATTTGTTTGTGCTGATTCTACCAACTATGTTCAGGATTGTAATGAGGTTGAAAATAGTGAACAAGTGAGGACGCGTCAAATTCACATGTTTCACTTTCTCTTCTCAGTGATAAGAATCCTGTAGATGTTCATATGTTGTAACTTTTTATGTTGAGGAGAAATTCACAGTGGTTTTGTGAGGTTTTCATGGAATATATTCACGCGTGCTTTGATTTTCCAAAATAATGAACCAAGTGATGAGGACTGAGTGTCAAATGTTGGAGGTGCGCTTCTCAGGGATTAGTATCCTACAGAAGATTCTGTAGTGTTACATTTTGTGTTGAGGATATGATCATACTCATTTTGCGACATTCGCATATAACATGTTCACGCAGGCCATGATTTTCCAAAAGAGTTAACCAAGTGCGGAGGATTCAGAGTCAAATGTTGGCATTTCACTTCTTAGGGATATGTATCCTAGAGAAGTTCCTAAACTGTAACTTTTGTGTTCAGGCGAAAATCATACTTGTTTTCTGACATTTGAATGGCACACGTTCACACAGGCCATGGTTTCACAAAATAGAGAACCAAGTGCAGAGGACTCAGAGTTAAATATTCGAGTGCACTTCTTTAGGAGAAGTATCGTACAGAAGTTTCTATATTGTAACTCTTTGTGTTCAGGAGGAAATCACACTTGCCTTGTTTTACGACGTTTCCATGAAACATGTTCATGCATGTCGTTCCCTTCAAAAATAGTGAACCAAGCGAAGAGGACTCACAGTCATATGTAGCATGTGCACCTCTTTGGGAAGTCATGTGCAGCATGTGCACTTCTTTCGGTTAATTATCCTACACAGGTTTCTAGACTGTAAAACTTTGTATTCTGGAGAAAACAACATTTGTTTTGTGCTGATTCTACAAACTATGTTCTTGTTTGTATTGAGCTGAAAATAGTGACCAAGTGAGGACGCGTCAAATTCACATGTTTCACTTTTTCTGCTCAGTGATAAGCATCCTGTAGATGTTCATATGTTGTAACTTTTTATGTTCAGGAGTATTTCACACTGGTTTGTGATGTTTAATGGTATATATTCATGTAGGTCTTGATTTTCCAAAAGAGTGAACCAAGAGAAGAGGACTGAGAGTCAAAGGGTGGAGGTGCAATTCTCAGGCATAAGTATCCTACAGAAGATTCTGTAGTGTTACGCTTTGTGTTCAAGTGAAGATCATACTCGTTTTGCGACATTCGCATTGAACATGTTCACGCAGGCCATGATTTTCCAAAAGAGTGAACCAAGTGCGGAGGATTCGGAGTGAAATGTTGCCATTTCAATTCTTAGTGAAAAGTATCCTAGAGAAGTTCCTATACTGTAACTTTTGTGTTCAGGCAAAAATCATACTTGCTCTCTGACATTTGAATGGCACATGTTCACACAGGCCATGATCTCACAAAATAGAGAGCCAAGTGCGGAGGACTCAGAGTTAAATGTTGCAAGTACGCTTCTTTAGGAGTAGTATCGTACAGAAGTTTCTGTATTGTAACCCTTTGTGTTCAGGAGGAAATCACACTTGTTTTACGACGTTTCCATGAAATATGTTCATGCATGTCGCTCCCTTCGAAAATAGTGATCCAAGTGAAGAGGACTCACACTCATATGTAGCATGTGCACTTCTTTGGGAAGTCATGTTCAGCATGTGCAATTCTTTCGGATAAGTACCCTACACAGGTTTCTAGACTGTAAAACTTTGTATTCTGGAGAAAACAACATTTGTTTTGTGCTGATTCAACCAACTATGTTCAGGCTTGTAAAGAGCTTGAAAATATTGACCAAGTGAGGACGTGTCAAATTCACATGTTTCAGTTTCTCTGCTCAATGATAAGAATCCTGTAGATGTTCATACATTGTAACTTTATATTTTGAGGAGAAATTCACACTGGTTTTGTGACGTTTTCATGGAATATTTTCACGCAGGACTTGATTTTCCAAAATAGTGAACCAAGTGAAGAGGACTGAGAGTCAAATGTTGGAGGTGCACTTCTCAGGGATAATTATACTGCCAAAGATTCTGTAGTGTTACGCTTTGTGTTCAGGAGAAGATCATACTCATTTAGCGACATTCGTGCATAACATGTTCACGCAGGCCATGATTTTCCAAAAGAGTGTACCAAGTGCGGAGCATTCAGAGTCAAATGTTGGCATTTCGGTTCTTCGGGATAAGTATCCTAGAGAAGTTCCTAAACTGTAACATTTGTGTTCAGGCGAAAATCATACTTGTTTTCTGACATTTGAATGGCACATGTTCACACAGGCCATGATTTTACAAAATAGAGAACCTAGTGCGGAGGACTCAGAGTTAATGTTGCAAGTGCACTTCTTTAGGAGAAGTATAGTACAGAAGTTTCTATATTGTAACTCGTTGTGTTCATGAGGAAATCACACTTGTCTTGTTTTACGATGTGTCCATGAAACATGTTCATGCATGTCGTTCCCTTCGAAAATAGTAAACCAAGTGAAGAGGACTCACAGTCATATGTAGCATGTGCACTTCTTTAGGAAGTCATGTGCAGCATGTGCACTTCTTTCGGATAAGTATCCTAGACAGGTTTCTTGGCTGTGAAACTTTGTATTCTGGAGAAAACAACATTTGTTTTGTGCTGATTCTACCAACTATGTTCAGGCTTGTAATGAGCTTGAAAATAGTGACCAAGTGAGGACGCGTCAAATTCACATATTTCACTTTCTCTTCTCAGTGATAAAATCCTGTAGATGTTCATACGTTGTAACGTTTTATGTTCAGGAGAAATTCACACTGGTTTTGTGACGTTTTCATGGAATATGTTCACACAGGCCTTGATTTTCCAAAATAGTGAACCAAGTGAGGAGGACTGAGTGTCAAATGTTGGAGGTGCACATCTCAGGGATAAGTATCCTACAGAAGATTATGTAATGTTACTCTTTGTGTTCAGAAAATGATCATACTGAAATTGTGACATTCGCATATAACATGTTCACGCAGGCCATGATTTTCCAAAAGAGTGAACCAAGTGCAGAGCATTCAGAGTCAAATGTTGGCATTTCACTTGTTAGGAATAAGTATCCTAGAGAAGTTCCTAAACTGTAACTTTTGTGTTCAGGCGAAAATCATTCTTGTTTTCAGTCATTTGAATGGCACATGTTGACACAGGCCATGATTTCACAAAATAGAGAACCAAGTGCCTAGTTCGGAGGACTCAGAGTTAAATGTTGCAAGTGCGCTTCTTTAGGAGAAGTATCGTACACAAGTTTCTATATTGTAAATCTTTGTGTTCAGGAGGAAATCACACTACTTTTACAACGTTTCCATGAAACATGTTCATGCATGTCGTTCCCTTCGAAAATAGTGAACCAAGTGAAGAGGACTCACAGTCATATGTAGCATGTGCACTTTTTGGGAAGTCATGTGTAGCATGTGCACTCGTTAGGATAAGTATCCTACACAGGTTTCTAGACTGTAAAAGTTTGTATTCTGGAGAAAACAACATTTTTTTTGTGCTGATTCTACCAACTATGTTCAGGCTTGTAATGAGCTTAAACATAGTGACCTGTGAGGCCACCTGAAATTCACATGTTTCACTTTCTCTTCTCAGTGATAAGAATCCTGTAGATCTTCATACGTTGTAACTTTTTATGTTCCGGAGAAATGCACACTGGTTTTGTGACGTTTTCATGGAATATGTTCACGCAAGCCTTGATTTTCCAAAATAGTGAACCAAGTGAGGAGGACTGAGTGTCAAATGTTGGAGGTGCACTTCTCAGGGATAAGTATCCTACAGAAGATTCTGTAGTGTTACGCTTTGTGTTCAGGAGAATATCATACTCGTTTTGCGACATTTGCATATAATATGTTCACGCAGGCCTTGATTTTCCAAAATAGTGAAACAAGTGAGGAGGACTGAGAGTCAAAAGATTGAGGTGCACTTCAGGGATAAGTATCCTACAGAAGATTCTGTACTGTTACGATTTGTGTTCAGGAGAAGATCATACTCTTTTTGCGACATTTGCATATAATATGTGCACGCAGGCCATGACTTTCCAAAAGAGTGAACCAAGTGCGGAGCATTCAGAGTCAAATGTTGGCATTTGATACTTCGGGATAGGTATCCTAGAAAAGTTCCTAAACTTTAACCTTTGTGTTCAGGCGAAAATCATACTTGTTTTCTGACATTGGAATGGCACATGTTCACACAGGCCATGATTTCACAAAATAGAGAACCAAATGCGGACGACTCAGAGTTAAATGTTGCAAGTGTGCTTCTTTAGGAGAAGTATCGTACAGAAGTTTCTATATTGTAACTCTTTGTTTTCAGGAGGATATCACATTTGTTATACCTCGTTTCCATGAAACATGTTCATGCATGTCGTTCCCTTCGAAAACAGTGAACCAAGTGAAGAGGACTCACAGTCACATGTAGCATGTGCACTTCTTTGGGAACTCATGTGCAGCATGTGCACTTCTTTCGAATCAGTATCCTACACAGGTTTCTAGACTGTAAAACTTTGTATTCAGGAGAAAACAACATTTGTTTTGTGCTGATTCTACCAACTATGTTCAGGCTTGTAATGAGCTTGAAAATAGTGACCAAGTGAGGACACCTCAAATTCACATGTTTCTCTTTCTCTTCTCAGTGATAAGAATCCTGTAGATGTTCATACGTTGTAGCTTTTTATGTTGAGGATAAATTCACACTGGTTTTGTGACGTTTTCATGGAATATGTTCACGCAGGCCTTGATTTTCCAAAATAGTGAACCAAGTGAGGAGGACTGAGAGTCAAATGTTGGAGATGCACTTCTCTGGGATAAGTATCGTACAGAAGATTCTGTAGTGTTACAATTTGTGTTCAGGAGAAGATCATACTCGTTTTGCGACATTCGCACATAACATGTTCACGCAGGCCATGGTTTTCCAAAAGAGTGAACAAAGTGCGAAGCATTCAGAGTCAAATGTTGGCATTTCACTTCTTAGGGATAAGTATCCTAGAGAAGTTCCTAAACTGTACCTTTTGTGTTCAGGCGAAAATCATACTTTTTTTCTGTCATTTAGATGGCACATGTTCACACAGGCAATGATTTCACAAAATAGAGAACCAAGTGCGGAGGACTCAGAGTTAAATGTTGCGAGTGCACTTCTTGAGGAGAAGTATCGTACAGAAGTTTCTATATTGTAACTCTTTGTGTTCAGGAGGAAATCACACTTTCCTTGTTTTACGACGTTTCCATGAAACATGTTCATGCATGTCGTTCCCTTCAAAAATAGTGAACCAAGTGAAGAGGACTCACAATCATATGTAGCATGTGCACCTCTTTGGGAAGTCATGAGCAGCATGTGCACTTCTTTCAGATAAGTATCCTACACAGGTTTCTAGACTTTAAAACTTTGTATTCTGGAGAAAACAACATTTGTTTTGTGCTGATTCTACCATGTTCTTGCTTGTATTGAGCTGAAAATAGTGACCAAGTGAGGACGCGTCAAATTCACATGTTTCACTTTTTCTGCTCAGTGATAAGCATCCTGTAGATGTTCATATGTTGTAACTTTTTATGTTCCGGAGAAATTCACACTGGTTTTGTGATGTTTTCATAGAATATGTTCAGGCAGGCCTTCATTTTCCAAAATAGTGAACCAAGTAAGGAGGACTGAGAGTCCAAATGTTGTTGGTGCACTTCTCAGGGATAAGTATCCTACAGAGGATTCTGTAGTGTTACACTTTGTGTCAGGAGAAGATCATACTCGTTTTGCGACATTCGCATATAACATGTTCACGCAGGCCATGATTTTCCAAAAGAGTGAACCAAGTGCGGAGGATTCAGAGTCAAATGTTGGCATTTCACTTCTTAGGGATATGTATCCTAGAGAAGTTCCTAAACTGTAACTTTTGTGTTCAGGCGAAAATCATACTTGTTTCCTGACATTTGATACGCACATATTCACACATGCCATGATTTCACAAAATAGAGAACCAAGTGCGGAGGACTCAGAGTTAAGAGTTGCAAGTGCACTTCTTCTGGAGCAATATCTTACAGAAGTTTCTATATTGTAACTCTTTGTGTTCAGGAGGAAATCATACTTGTTTTACGATGTTTCCATGAAACATGTTCATGCATGTCGTTCCCTTCGAAAATAGTGAACCAAGTGAAGAGGACTCACAGTCATATGTAGCATGTGCACTTCTTTGGGAAGTCATGTCCACCATGTGCACTTCTTTAGGATAAGTATCCTACAAAGGTTTCTGGACTGTAAAACTTTGTATTCTGGATAAAAAAACATTTGTTTGTGCTGATTCTACCAACTATGTTCAGGCTAGTAATGAGGTTGAAAATAGTGAACAAGTGAGGACGCGTCAAATTCACATGTTTCACTTTCCTCTTCTCAGTGATAAGAATCCTGTAGATGTTCATATGTTGTAACTTTTAATGTGAGGAGAAATTCACAGTGGTTTTGTAAGGTTTTCATGGAATATATTCACGCGTGCTTTGATTTTCCAAAATAATGAACCAAGTGAGTGAGGACTGAGTGTCAAATGTTGGAGGTGCGCTTCTCAGGGATTAGTATCCTACAGAAGATTCTGTAGTGTTACATTTTGTGTTGAGGATATGATCATACTCATTTTGCGACATTCGCATATAACATGTTCACGCAGGCCATGATTTTCCAAAAGAGTTAACCAAGTGTGGAGGATTCAGAGTCAAATGTTGGCATTTCACTTCTTAGGGATATGTATCCTAGAGAAGTTCCTAAACTGTAACTTTTGTGTTCAGGCGAAAATCATACTTGTTTTCTGACATTTGAATGGCACACGTTCACACAGGCCATGGTTTCACAAAATAGAGAACCAAGTGCACAGGACTCAGAGTTAAATATTGGAGTGCACTTCTTTAGGAGAAGTATCGTACAGAAGTTTCTATATTGTAACTCTTTGTTTCAGGAGGAAATCACACTTGCCTTGTTTTACGACGTTTCCATGAAACATGTTCATGCATGTCGTTCCCTCAAAAATAGTGAACCAAGCGAAGAGGACTCACAGTCATATGTAGCATGTGCACCTCTTTGGGAAGTCATGTGCAGCATGTGCACTTCTTTCGGTTAATTATCCTACACAGGTTTCTAGACTGTAAAACTTTGTATTCTGGAGAAAACAACATTTGTTTTGTGCTGATTCTACAAACTATGTTCTTGTTTGTATTGAGCTGAAAATAGTGACCAAGTGAGGACGCGTCAAATTCACATGTTTCACTTTTTCTGCTCAGTGATAAGCATCCTGTAGATGTTCATATGTTGTAACTTTTTATGTTCAGGAGTATTTCACACTGGTTTGTGATGTTTAATGGAATATATTCATGTAGGTCTTGATTTTCCAAAAGAGTGAACCAAGTAAAGAGGACTGAGAGTCAAAGGGTGGAGGTGCAATTCTCAGGCATAAGTATCCTACAGAAGATTCTGTAGTGTTACGCTTTGTGTTCAAGTGAAGATCATACTCGTTTTGCGACATTCGCATTGAACATGTTCACGCAGGCCATGATTTTCCAAAAGAGTGAATCAAGTGCGGAGGATTCGGAGTGAAATGTTGCCATTTCAATTCTTAGTGAAAAGTATCCTAGAGAAGTTCCTATACTGGTAACTTTTGTGTTCAGGCAAAAATCATACTTGCTCTCTGACATTTGAATGGCACATGTTCACACAGGCCATGATCTCACAAAATAGAGAGCCAAGTGCGGAGGACTCAGAGTTAAATGTTGCAAGTACGCTTCTTTAGGAGTAGTATCGTACAGAAGTTTCTGTATTGTAACTCTTTGTGTTCAGGAGGAAATCACACTTGTTTTACGACGTTTCCATGAATATGTTCATGCATGTCGCTCCCTTCGAAAATAGTGATCCAAGTGAAGAGGACTCACACTCATATGTAGCATGTGCACTTCTTTGGGAAGTCATGTTCAGCATGTGCAATTCTTCGGATAAGTACCCTACACAGGTTTCTAGACTGTAAAACTTTGTATTCTGGAGAAAACAACATTTGTTTGTGCTGATTCAACCAACTATGTTCAGGCTTGTAATGAGCTTGAAAATATTGACCAAGTGAGGACGTGTCAAATTCACATGTTTCAGATTTCTCTGCTCAATGATAAGAATCCTGTAGATGTTCATACATTGTAAACTTTATATTTTGAGGAGAAATTCACACTGGTTTGTGACGTTTTCATGGAATATGTTCACGCAGGCCATGATTTTCCAAAATAGTGAACCAAGTGAAGAGGACTGAGAGTCAATGTTGGAGGTGCACTTCTCAGGGATAATTATACTGCCAAAGATTCTGTAGTGTTACGCTTTGTGTCAGGAGAAGATCATACTCATTTAGCGACATTCGTGCATAACATGTTCACGCAGGCCATGATTTTCCAAAAGAGTGTACCAAGTGCGGAGCATTCAGAGTCAAATGTTGGCATTTCGGTTATTCGGGATAAGTATCCTAGAGAAGTTCCTAAACTGTAACATTTGTGTTGAGGCGAAAATCATACTTGTTTCTGACATTTAATGGCACATGTTCACACAGGCCATGATTTTACAAAATAGAGAACCTAGTGCGGAGGACTCAGAGTTAAATGTTGCAAGTGCACTTCTTTAGGAGAAGTATAGTACAGAAGTTTCTATATTGTAACTCGTTGTGTTCATGATGAAATCACATTCTCTTGTTTTACGATGTGTCCATGAAACATGTTCATGCATGTCGTTCCCTTCGAAAATAGTAAACCAAGTGAAGAGGACTCACAGTCATATGTAGCATGTGCACTTCTTTAGGAAGTCATGTGCAGCATGTGCACTTCTTTCGGATAAGTATCCTAGACAGGTTTCTTGACTGTAAAACTTTGTATTCTGGAGAAAACAACATTTGTTTTGTGCTGATTCTACCAACTATGTTCAGGCTTGTAATGAGCTTGAAAATAGTGACCAAGTGAGGACGCGTCAAATTCACATATTTCACTTTCTCTTCTCAGTGATAAAATCCTGTAGATGTTCATAAGTTGTAACGTTTTATGTTCAGGAGAAATTCACACTGGTTTTGTGACGTTTTCATGGAATATGTTCACACAGGCCTGATTTTCCAAAATAGTGAACCAAGTGAGGAGGACTGAGTGTCAAATGTTGGAGGGGCACATCTCAGGGATAAGTATCCTACAGAAGATTATGTAGTGTTACTCTTTGTGTTCAGAAAATGATCATACTGAAATTGCGACATTCGCATATAACATGTTCACGCAGGCCATGATTTTCCAAAAGAGTGAACCAAGTGCGGAGCATTCAGAGTCAAATGTTGGCATTTCACTTGTTAGGAATAAGTATCCTAGAGAAGTTCCTAAACTGTAACTTTGTGTTCAGGCGAAATCATACTTGTTTCAGTCATTTGAATGGCACATGTTGACACAGGCCATGATTTCACAAAATAGAGAACCAAGTGCCTAGTTCGGAGGACTCAGAGTTAAATGTTGCAAGTGCGCTTCTTTAGGAGAAGTATCGTACACAAGTTTCTATATTGTAAATCTTTGTGTTCAGGAGGAAATCACACTACTTTTACAACGTTTCATGAAACATGTTCATGCATGTCGTTCCTTCGAAAATAGTGAACCAAGTGAAGAGGACTCACAGTCATATGTAGCATGTGCACTTTTGGGAAGTCATGTGCAGCATGTGCACTCGTTAGGATAAGTATCCTACACAGGTTTCTAGACTGTAAAAGTTTGTATTCTGGAGAAAACAACATTTTTTTTCTGCTGATTCTACCAACTATGTTCAGGCTTGTAATGAGCTTGAACATAGTGACCTGTGAGGCCACCTGAAATTCACATGTTTCACTTTCTCTTCTCAGTAATAAGAATCCTGTAGATCTTCATACGTTGTAACTTTTTATGTTCCGGAGAAATGCACACTGGTTTTGTGACGTTTTCATGGAATATGTTCACGCAAGCCTTGATTTTCCAAAATAGTGAACCAAGTGAGGAGGACTGAGTGTCAAATGTTGGAGGTGCACTTCTCAGGGATAAGTATCCTACAGAAGATTCTGTAGTGTTACGCTTGTGTTCAGGAGAATATCTACTCGTTTTGCGACATTTGCATATAATATGTTCACGCAGGCCTTGATTTTCCAAAATAGTGAAACAAGTGAGGAGGACTGAGAGTCAAAAGATTGAGGTGCACTTCAGGGATAAGTATCCTACAGAAGATTCTGTACTGTTACGATTTGTGTTCAGGAGAAGATCATACTCTTTTTGCGACATTTGCATATAATATGTGCACGCAGGCCATGACTTTCCAAAAGAGTGAACCAAGTGCGGAGCATTCAGAGTGAAATGTTGGCATTTGATACTTCGGATAGGTATCCTAGAAAAGTTCCTAAACTTTAACCTTTGTGTTCAGGCAAAAATCATACTTGTTTTCTGACATTGGAATGGCACATGTTCACACAGGCCATGATTTCACAAAATAGAGAACCAAATGCGGACTACTCAGAGTTAAATGTTGCAAGTGTGCTTCTTTAGGAGAAGTATCGTACAGAAGTTTCTATATTGTAACTCTTTGTTTTCAGGAGGATATCACATTTGTTATACCTCGTTTCCATGAAACATGTTCATGCATGTCGTTCCCTTCGAAAACAGTGAACCAAGTGAAGAGGACTCACAGTCACATGTAGCATGTGCACTTCTTTGGGAACTCATGTGCAGCATGTGCACTTCTTTCGAATCAGTATCCTACACAGGTTTCTAGACTGTAAAACTTTGTATTCAGGAGAAAACAACATTTGTTTTGTGCTGATTCTACCAACTATGTTCAGGCTTGTAATGAGCTTGAAAATAGTGACCAAGTGAGGACACCTCAAATTCACATGTTTCTCTTTCTCTTCTCAGTGATAAGAATCCTGTAGATGTTCATTAGTTGTAGCTTTTTATGTTGAGGATAAATTCACACTGGTTTGTGACGTTTTCATGGAATATGTTCACGCAGGCCTTGATTTTCCAAAATAGTGAACCAAGTGCGGAGGACTGAGAGTCAAATGTTGGAGGTGCACTTCTCAGGGATAAGTATCCTACAGAAGATTCCATAGTGTGACACTTTGTGTTCAGGAGAAGATCATACTCATTTTGCGACATTCGCATAACATGTTCACGCAGGCCATGATTTTCCAAAAGAGTGAACCAAGTGCGGAGGATTCAGAGTCAAATGTTGGCATTTCACTTCTTAGGGATAAGTATCCTAGAGAAGTTCCTAAACTGTAACTTTTGTGTTCAGGCGAAAATCATACTTGTTTTCTGACATTGAATGGCACATGTTCACACAGGCCATGATTTCACAAAATAGAGAACCAAGTGCGAGGACTCAGAGTTAAATGTTGCAAGTGCACTTCTTTAGGAGAAGTATCGTACAGAAGTTTCTATATTGTAACTCTTTGTGTTCAGGAGGAAATCACACTTGTTTTTGACGTTTCCATGAAACATGTTCATGCATGTCGTTCCCTTCGAAAATAGTGAACCAAGTGAAGAGGACTCACAGTCATATGTAGCATGCACTTCTTTGGGAAGTCATGTGCAGCATGTGCACTTCTTTCATAGTATCCTACACAGGTTTAGACTGTAAACTTTGTATTCTGGAGAAAACAACATTTGTTTGTGTGATTCTACCAACTATGTTCAGGCTTGTAATGAGCTTGAAATAGTGACCAAGTGAGGACGCGTCAAATTCACATGTTTCACTTTCTCTTCTCAGTGATAAGAATCCTGTAGATGTTCATAGTTGTAACTTTTTATGTTCAGGAGAATTCACACTGGTTTTGTGAGTTTTCATGGAATATGTTCACGCAGGCCTTGATTTTCCAAAATAGTGAACCAAGTGAGGAGGACTGAGAGTCAAAGTTGGAGGTGCACTTCTCAGGGATAAGTATCCTACAGAAGATTCTGTAGTGTTACGCTTTGTGTTCAGGAGAAGATCATCTCGTTTTGCGACATTCGCACATAAATGTTCACGCAGGCCATGATTTTCCAAAAGAGTGAACCAAGTGCGAGGATTCAGAGTCAAATGTTGGCATTTCACTTCTTAGGGATAAGTATCCTAGAGAAGTTCCTAAACTGTAACTTTTGTGTTCAGGCGAAAATCATACTTGTTTTCTGACATTATGAATAGCACATGTTCACACAGGCCATGATTTCACAAAATAGAGAACCAAGTGCGGAGGACTCAGAGTTAAATGTTGCAAGTGCACTTCTTTAGGAGAAGTATCGTACAGAAGTTTCTATATTGTAACTCTTTGTGTTCAGGAGGAAATCGCACTTGTTTTACGACGTTTCCATGAAACATGTTCATGCATGTCGTTCCCTTCGAAAATAGTGAACCAAGTGAAGAGGACTCACAGTCATATGTAGCATGTGCACTTCTTTGGGAAGTCATGTGCAGCATGTGCACTTCTTTCGGATAAGTATCCGACACAGGTTTCTAGACTGTAACACTTTGTATTCTGGAGAAAACAACATTTGTTTTTGCTGATTCTACCAACTATGTTCAGCGTAATGAGCTTGAAAATAGTGACCAAGTGAGGACGCGTCAAATTCACATGTTTCACTTTCTCTTCTCAGTGATAAGAATCCTGTAGATGTTCATACGTTGTAACTTTTTATGTTGAGAGAAATTCACACTGGTTTTGTGACGTTTTCATGGAATATGTTCACGCAGGCCTTGATTTTCCAAAAAGTGAACCAAGTGAGGAGGACTGAGAGTCAAATGTTGGAGGTGCACTTCTCAGGGATAAGTATCCTACAGAAGATTCTGTAGTGTTACGCTTTGTGTTCAGGAGAAGATCATACTCGTTTGCGACATTCGCACATAACATGTTCACGCAGGCCATGATTTTCCAAAAGAGTGAACCAAGTGCGAGGATTCAGAGTCAAATGTTGGCATTTCACTTCTTAGGGATAAGTATCCTAGAGAATTCCTAAACTGTAACTTTTGTGTTCAGGCGAAAATCATACTTGTTTTCTGACATTGAATGGCACATGTTCACACAGGCCATGATTTCACAAAATAGAGAACCAAGTGGAGGACTCAGAGTTAAATGTTGCAAGTGCGCTTCTTTAGGAGAAGTATCGTACAGAAGTTTCTATTGTAACTCTTTGTGTTCAGGAGGAAATCACACTTTTTTACGACGTTTCCATGAAACATGTTCATGCATGTCGTTCCCTTCGAAAATAGTGAACCAAGTGAAGAGGACTCACAGTCATATGTAGCATGTGCACTTCTTTGGGAAGTCATGTGCAGCATGTGCTCTTCTTTGGGATAAGTATCCTACACAGGTTTCTAGACTGCAAAACTTTGTATTCTTGAGAAAAGAACATTTTTTTTGCTGATTCTACCAACTATGTTCAGGCTTGTAATGAGCTTGAAAATAGTGACCAAGTGAGGACGCGTCAAATTCACATGTTTCACTTTCTCTTCTCAGTGATAAGAATCCTGTAGATGTTCATACGTTGTAACTTTTTATGTTCAGGAGAAATTCACACTGGTTTTGTGACGTTTTCATGGAATATGTTCACGCAGGCCTTGATTTTCCAAAAGAGTGAACCAAGTGAGGAGGACTGAGAGTCAAATGTTGGAGGTGCACTTCTCAGGGATAAGTATCCTACAGAAGATTCTGTAGTTGTACGCTTTGTGTTCAGGAGAAGATCATGCTCGTTTTGCGACATTGGCACATACCATGTTCACGCAGGCCATGATTTTCCAAAAGAGTGAACCAAGTGCGGAGGATTCAGAGTCAATGTTGGCATTTCACTTCTTAGGGATAAGTATCCTAGAGAAGTTCCTAAACTGTAACTTTTGTGTAGGCGAAAATCATACTTGTTTTCTGACATTGGAATGGCACATGTTCACACAGGCCATGATTTCACAAAATAGAGAACAAGTGCGAGGACTCAGAGTTAAATGTTGCAAGTGCGCTTCTTTAGGAGAAGTATCTTACAGAAGTTTCTAATTGTAACTCTTTGTGTTCAGGAGGAAATCACACTTGTTTATGACGTTTCCATGAAACATGTTCATGCATGTTTCCCTTCGAAAAGTGAACCAAGTGAAGAGGACTCACAGTCATATGTAGCATGTGCACTTCTTTGGGAAGTCATGTGCAGCATGTGCACTTCTCTCGGATAAGTATCCTACACAGGTTTCTAGACTGTAAAACTTTGTATTCTGGAGAAAACAACATTTTTTTTTGCTGATTCTACCAACTATGTTCAGGCTTGTAATGAGCTTGAAAATAATGACCAAGTGAGGACGCGTCAAATTCACATGTTTCACTTTCTCTTCTCAGTGATAAGAATCCTGTAGATGTTCATACGTTGTAACTTTTTATGTTGGAGGAGAAATTCACACTGGTTTTGTGACGTTTTCATGGAATATGTTCACGCAGGCCTTGATTTTCCAAAAGTGAACCAAGTGAGGAGGACTGAGAGTCAAATGTTGGAGGTGCACTTCTCAGGGATAAGTATCCTACAGAAGATTCTGTAGTGTTACGCTTTGTGCTCAGGGGAAGATCATACTCGTTTTGCGACATTCTCACATAACATGTTCACGCAGGCCATGATTTCCAAAAGTGAACCAAGTGCGGAGGATTCAGAGTCAAATGTTGGCATTTCACTTCTTAGGATAAGTATCCTAGAGAAGTTCCTAAACTGTAACTTTTTGTTCAGGCGAAAATCATACTTGTTTTCTGACATTGGAATGGCACATGTTCACACAGGCCATGATTTCACAAAATAGAAACCAAGTGCGGAGGACTCAGAGTTAAATGCTGCAAGTGTGCTTCTTTAGGAGAAGTATCGTACAGAAGTTTCTATTGTAACTCTTTGTGTTCAGGAGGAAATCACACTTGATTTACGACGTTTGCATGAAACATGTTCAAGCATGTCGTTCCCTTCGAAAACATTGAACCAAGTGAAGAGGACTCACAGTCATATGTAGCATGTGCACTTCCTTGGCATCACATGTGCAGAATGTGCACTTCTGTCGGATAAGTATTCTACACAGGTTTCTAGACTGTAACATTTTGTATTCTGGAGAAAACAACATTTGTTTTGTGCTGATTCTACAAACTATATTCAGGCTTCTAATGAGCTTGAAAATAGTGACCAAGTGAGGACGCCTCAAATTCACGTTTCACTTTCTCTTCTCAGTTAAGAATCCTGTAGATGTTCATATGTTGTAACTTTTTATGTTCCGGAGAAATGCACACTGGTTTTGTGACGTTTTCATGGAATATGTTCACGCAGGCCTTGATTTTCCAAAAGTGAACCAAGTGAGGAGGACTGAGAGTCAAATGTTGGAGGTGCACTTCTCAGGGATAAGTATCCTACGAAGATTCTGTAGTGTACGCTTTGTGTTCAGGAGGATCATCCTCGTTTTGCGACATTCGCACATAACATGTTCACGCAGGCCATGATTTTCCAAAAGAGTGAACCAAGTGGGGATTCAGAGTCAATGTTGGCATTTCACTTCTTAGGGATAAGTATCCTAGAGAAGTTCCTAAACTGTAACTTTTGTGTAGGCGAAAATCATACTTGTTTTCTGACATTGGAATGGCACATGTTCACACAGGCCATGATTTCACAAAATAGAGAACCAAGTGCAGGACTCAGAGTTAAATGCTGCAAGTGCGCTTCTTTAGGAGAAGTATCGTACAGAAGTTTCTAATTGTAACTCTTTGTGTTCAGGAGGAAATCACACTTGTTTTACGACGTTTCCATGAAACATGTTCATGCATGTTATTCCCTTCGATAATAGTGAACCAAGTGAAGAGGACTCACAGTCATATGTAGCATGTGCACTTCTTTGGGAAGTCATGTGCAGCATGTGCACTTCTCTCGGATAAGTATCCTACACAGGTTTCTAGACTGTAAAACTTTGTATTCTGGAGAAAACAACATTTGTTTTGTGCTGATTCTACCAACTATGTTCAGGCTTGTAATGAGCTTGAAAATAATGACCATGCGAGGACGCGTCAAATTCTCATGTTTCATTTTCTCTTCTCAGTGATAAGAATCCTGTAGATGTTCATACGTTGTAACTTTTTATGTTCCGGAGAGAAATGCACACTGGTTTTGTGACGTTTCATGGAATATGTTCACGCAGGCCTTGATTTTCCAAAGAGTGAACCAAGTGAGGAGGACTGAGAGTCAAATGTTGGAGGTGCACTTCTCAGGGATAAGTATCCTACAGAAGATTCTGTAGTGTTACACTTTGTGTTCAGGAGAAGATCATACTTGTTTTGCGACATTCTCACATAACATGCTCACGCAGGCCATGATTTCCCAAAGAGTGAACCAAATGCGGAGGATTCAGAATGAAATGTTGGCATTACACTTCTTAGAGATAAGTATCCTAGAGAAGTTCCTAAACTGTAACTTTTGTGTTCAGGTGAAAATCATACTTGTTTTCTGACATTGGAATGGCACATGTTCACACAGGCCATGATTTCACAAAATAGACAACCAAGTGCGGAGGACTCAGAGTTAAATGCTGCAAGTGTGCTTCTTTAGGAGAAGTATCGTACAGAAGTTTCTATATTGTAACTCTTTGTGTTCAGGAGGAAATCACTTTGTTTTACGACGTTCCATGAAACATGTTCATGCATGTCGTTCCCTTCGAAAATAGTGAACCAAGTGAAGAGAACTCACAGTCATATGTAGCATGTGCACTTCTTTGGGAAGTCATGTGCAGCATGTGCACTTCTTTCGGATAAGTATCCTACACAGGTTTCTAGACTGTAACACTTTGTATTCTGGAGAAAACAACATTTGTTTGTGCTGATTTTAACTATGTTTCAGGCTTGTAATNACTTCTCTCTCAGTGATAAGAATCCTGTGATGTTCATACGTTGTAACTTTCTATGTTCAGGAGAAATTCACACTGGTTTTGTGACGTTTTCATGGAATATGTTCACGCAGGCCTTGATTTCCAAAATAGAGAACCAAGTGAGGAGAACTGAGAGTCAAATGTTGCAAGTGCACTTCTGAGGGATAAGTATCCTACAGAAGATTCTATAGTGTTACACTTTGTGTTCAGGAGAAGATCATACGTGTTTTGCGACATTGGCATGTAAAATGTTCAAGCAAGCCATGATTTTCTAGAATAGTTAACCAAGTGAGGAGGACTCTCAGTTAAATGTTGCAAGTGCACTTCCTTAGGGTAAGTATCGAACAGAAGTTTCTATGTTGTAACTCTTTGTGTTCAGGAGGAAATCACACTTGTTTTACGACAATTGCATGAAACATGTTCATGCATGTTGTTACCTTCCAAAATAGTGAATGAAGTGAAGAGGACTCACAGTCATATGTAGCATGTGCTCTTCTTTCTGAAGTCATGTGTAGCATGTGCAATTCATTGGAATAAGTATCCTACACAAGGTTCTAGACTGTAAAACTTTTTATTCTGGAGAAAACAACATTTGTTTTGTGCTGATTCTGCCAACCATGTTCAGGCTTGTAAAGAGCTTGATAATAGTGACCAAGTGAGGACTCGTCAAATTCACATGTTTCACTGTCTCTTCTCAGTGATAAGAATCCTGTAGATATTAATCCTTTATAATTTTTTGTGTTCAGGAGAAATTCACACTGGTTTTGTGACGTTTTCATGGAATATGTTCACGCAGGCCTTGATTTTCCAAAATACTGATCCAAGTGAGGAGGACTCTGAGTTAAATGTTGCAAGTGCACCTCTTTAGGATTAATATCCAACAAAGTTTCTGTATTGTAACTCTTTGTGTTCAGGAGGAAATCACACATGTTTTATGAGGTTTCCATGAAACATGTTCATGCCTGTCGTTCCCTCCCACAATAGTGAACCAAGTGAAGAGGACTCATAGTGATATGTAGTCATGTGTAACATGTGCACTTCTTTGGAAAAAGTATCCTACACAGGTTTCTGACCTTAAAACTTTGTTTTCTGGAGAAAACAACGTTTGTTTTCTGCTGATTCCACCAACTATGTACAGGCTTGTAATGAGCTTGAAAGCAGTGACCAAGTGGGGAATGCGTCAAATTCACATGTTTCCCTTTCTCTTCTCAGTGATAAGAATCCTGTAGATATTCATATGAGGTAACTTTTTATGATCAGGAAAATTCACACTGGTTTTGTGACGTTTTCATGGAATATGTTCACGCAGGCCTTGGTTTTCCAAAATTGTGAACCAAGTGAGGAGGACTGAGAGTCAAAGTTTGGTGGTGCACTTCTGAGGGATAAGTATCCTACAGAAGATTCTATAGCGTTACACTTTTTGTTCAGGAGAAGAAGATCATACTTGATTTGTAACATTGGCATGTAACATGTTCATGCAGGCCATGATTTTCCAAAATAGTGAACCAATTGCGGAGGATTCAGAGTCAAATGATGGAATTTCACTTCCTAGTGATAAGTATCCTGGAGAAGTTCCTATACTATAAAATTGGTGTTCAGGTGAAAATCATACTTGTTTTGTGACATTTGAATATCACAGGTTCACACAGTCCATGATTTTATAAAATAGTGAACCAAGTGAGAGGATTCTGAATTAAATGTTGCAAGTGCACTTCTTTAAGATAAGTATCAAAGAGAACTTTCTATATTGTAACTCTTTGTGTTCAGGAGGAAATCACACTTGTTTTATGAGGCTTCCATGAAACATGTTCATACATGTCGTTCCTTTCCAAAATATTATACCAAGAGAAGAGGACTCACAGTCATATGTAGCATGTGTACTTCTTTGGGAACTCATATGCAGCATGTGCACTTCTTTGGGAAATGTATCCTACACAGGTTTCTAGACTGTAAAAGTTTTTATTCTGGAGAAAACAACATTTGTTTTGTGCTGATTCTACCATCTATGTTCAAGTTTGTAATGAGCTTGAAAGCAGTGACCAAGTGTGGACGAGTCAAATTCACATGTTTCACTTTCTCTTCTCAGTGATAGGAATCCTGTAGGTATTCATACTTTGTAACTTTTTATGATCAGTAGAAATTCACACTGGTTTTGTGACGTTTTCATGGAATATGTTCACGCAGTCCTTGATTATCCAAAATAGTGAACCAAGTGAGGAGGACTGAGAGTCAAAGTGCGGTGGTGCACTTCTGAGGGATAATATTGTCCAGAAGATTCTATAATGTTACACTTTGTGTTCAGGAGAAGATCATACTTGTTTTGCGACATTGGCATGTATCATGTTCACGCAGGCCATGATTTTCCAAAATAGTGAACCAATTGCGGAGGATTCAGAGTCAAATGATGGAATTTCACTTCCTAGGAATAAGTATCCTAGAGAAGTTCCTATACTATAAAATTGGTGTTCAGGCTAATATCTTACTTGTTTGTGAAATTTAAATGGCACATGTTCACACAGGCCATGATTTTACAAAATAGTGAACCAAGTGAAGAGGACTCTGAGTTAAATGTTGCAAGTGCACTTCTTTAAGATAAGTATCAAAGAGAACTCTGTATATTGTAACTCTTTGTGTTCAGGAGGAAATCACACTTGTTTTATGAGGTTTCCATGAAACATGTTCATGCATGTCGTTCCCTTCCAAAATGTTGAACCAAGTGAAGAGGACTCACAGTCATATGTCGCATGTGCACTTCTTTGGGAAGTCATGTGTTGCATGTGCACTTCTATTGATAAATATCCTACACAGGTTTCTAGACTGTAATACTTTGTATTCTGGAGAAAACAACATTTGTTTTGTGCTGATCCTAACAACTATGTTCAGGCTTGTAATGAGCTTGATAATAGGGACCAAGTGGGGGCGCGTCAAATTCACATGTTTCACTTTCTCTTCTCAGTGATAAGAATCCTGTGGATGTTCATACGTTGTAACTTTTTACGTTCAGGAGAAATTCACACTGGTTTTGTGATGTTTTCATGGAATATGTTCATGCAGGCCTTGATTTTCCAAAATAGTGATCCAAGTGAGGAGGACTCTCAGATAAATGTAGCAAGTGCACTTCTTTATGATTAGTATCGAACAGAAGTTTGTATATTGTAACTCTTTGTTTTCAGGAGGAAATCACACTTGTTTTACAACGTATCCATGAAACATGTTCATGCATGTCGTTTCCTTCCGAAATAGTGAACCAAGTGAAGAGGACTCACAGTCATATGTAGCATGTGCACCTCATTGGGAAAAGTATCCGACACAGGTTTCTAGACTGTAAAAGTTTGTATTATGGAGAAAACATTTGTTTTGTGCTCATTCTACCAACTATGTTCAGGCTTGTAATGAGCTTGATAATAGTGACCAAGTGAGGACGCGTCAAATTCACATGTTTCACTTTCTCCTATCAGTGATAAGAATCCTGTGGATGTTCATACGTTGTAACTTTTTATGTTCAGGAGAAACTCACAGTGGTTTTGTGACGTTTTCATGGAATATGTTCACGCAGGCCCTGATTTTCCAAGATAGTGATACAAGTGAGGAGGACTCTGAGTTCAATTTTGCAAGGGCACTTCTTTAGGATTAGTATCGAACAGAAGTTTGTATATTGTAACTCTTTGTGTTCAGGAGGAAATAACACTTGTTTCATGAGTTTTCCATGAAACATGTTCATGCATGTCGTTCCTTTCCAAAATTATACCAAGAGAAGAGGACTCACAGTCATATGTAGCATGTGTACTTCTTTGGGAACTCATATGCAGCATGTGCACTTCTTTGGGAAATGTATCCTACACAGGTTTCTAGACTGTAAAAAGTTTTTATTCTGGAGAAAACAACATTTGTTTTGTGCTGATTCTACCATCTATGTTCAAGTTTGTAATGAGCTTGAAAGCAGTGACCAAGTGTGGATGAGTCAAATTCACATGTTTCACTTTCTCTTCTCAGTGATAGGAATCCTGTAGGTATTCATACTTTGTAACTTTTTATGATCAGTAGAAATTCACACTGGTTTTGTGACGTTTTCATGGAATATGTTCACGCAGTCCTTGATTATCCAAAATAGTGAACCACGTGAGGAGGACTGAGAGTCAAAGTGCGGTGGTGCACTTCTGAGGGATAATATTGTCCAGAAGATTCTATAATGTTACACTTTGTGTTCAGGAGAAGATCATACTTGTTTTGCGACATTGGCATGTAACATGTTCACGCAGGCCATGATTTTCCAAAATAGTGAACCAATTGCGGAGGATTCAGAGTCAAATGATGGAATTTCACTTCCTAGGAATAAGTATCCTAGAGAAGTTCCTATACTATAAAATTGTTGTTCAGGCTAATATCTTACTTGTTTGTGAAATTTAAATGGCACATGTTCACACAGGCCATGATTTTACAAAATAGTGAACCAAGTGAAGAGGACTCTGAGTTAAATGTTGCAAGTGCACTTCTTTAAGATAAGTATCGAAGAGAACTCTGTATATTGTAACTCTTTGTGTTCAGGAGGAAATCACACTTGTTTTATGAGGTTTCCATGAAACATGTTCATGCATGTCGTTCCCTTCCAAAATGTTGAACCAAGTGAAGAGGACTCACAGTCATATGTCGCATGTGCACTTCTTTGAGAAGTCATGTGTTGCATGTGCACTTCTTTTGATAAATATCCTACACAGGTTTCACACATTGTAACTTTTTATGTTCAGGAGAAATTCACACTGGTTTGTGACGTTTTCATGGAATATGTTCACGCAGGCCTTGATTTCCAAAATAGTGATCCAAGAGAGGAGGACTCTGAGTTAAATGTTGCAAGTGCACTTCTTTAGGATTAGTATTGAAGAGAAGTTTCTATATTGTAACTCTTTGTTTTCAGGAGGAAATCACACTTGTTTTACGATGTTTCTATGAGACATGTTCATTCATGTCGTTCCCTTCGAAAATAGTGAACCAAGTGAAGAGGACTCAAAGTCATATGTAGCATGTGCACCTCTTTGGGATAAGTATCCTACACAGGTTTCTAGACTGTAAAACTTTGTATTCTGGAGAAAACAACATTTGTTTTGTGCTGATTTTACCAACTATGTTCAGGCTTGTAATGAGCTTGAAAGGAGTGACCAAGTGTGGACGCGTCAAATTCACATGTTTCACTTTCTCTTCTCAGTGATAAGAATCTTGTGGATGTACATACGTTGTAACTTTTTATGTTCAGGAGAAATTCACACTGGTTTTGTGACGTTTTCATGGAATATGTTCACGCAGGCCTTGATTTTCCAAATAGTGAACCAACTGAGGAGCACTGAGAGTCAAACTTTGGTGGTGCACTTCTGAGGGATAATATTGTACAGAAGATTCTATAGTGTTGCACTTTGTGTTCAGGAGAAGATCATACTTGTTTTGTGACATTGGCATTTAACATGTTCACGCTGGCCATGATTTTCCAAAATAGTGAACCAATTGCGGAGGATTCAGAAGCAAATGATGGAATTTCACTTCCTAGGGATAAGTATCCCAGAAAAGTTGCTATGTTATAAAATTGGTGTTCAGGCAAAAATTATACTTGTTTTGTGACATTTGAATGGCACATGTTCACACAGGCCATGATTTTACAAAATAGTGAACCAAGTGAGGAGGGCTCTGATTTAATGTTGCAAGTGCACTTCTTTAAGATAAGTATTGAAGAGAACTTTCTATATTGTAACTCTTTGTGTTCAGGAGGAAATCATACTTGTTTTTTGACGTTTCCATGAAACATGTTTCATGCATGTCCTTCCCTTCCAAAATAGTGTACCGACTGAAGAGGACTCACAGTCATAGGTAGCATGTGCACTTCTTTGGGATGTCACATGTACCATGTGCACTTCTTTGGGAAAAGTATCCTACACAGGTGTCTAGACTGTAAATCTTTGTATTATGGAGAAAACAACAATTGTTTTGTGCTGATCCTACCAACTCTGTTCAGGCTTGTAATGAGCTTGAAAATAGTGACCAAGTGAGGACGCATCAAATTCACATGTGTCACTTTTTCTTCTCAGTGATAGAATCCTGTAGATGTTCATTCGTTGTAACTTTTATGTTCAGGAGAAATTCACACTAGTTTTGTGACGTTTCATGGAATATGTTCACGCAGGCCTTGCTTTTCCAAAATAGTGAACAAAGAGAGGAGGACTGAGAGTCAAATGTTGGAGGTGCAATTCTAAGGGATAAGTTTCCTACAGAAGATTCTATAGTCTTACACTTTGTTTCAGGAGAAGATCATACTTGTTTTGCGACATTGGCATGCAACATGTTCATGCAGGCCATGATTTTCTAAAATAGTGAATCAAGTGAGGACGACTCTGAGTTAAATGTTGCAAGTGCACTTCTTTAAGATAAGTATCGAAGAGAACTTTCTACATTGCAACTCTTTATGTTGAGGAGGAAGTCACACTGTTTTATGAGGTTTCTATTAAACATGTTCATGCATGTCGTTCCCTTACAAAATAGTAAACCAAGTGAAGAGGATTTACAGTCATATGTAGCATGTGCACTTCTTTGGGAAGTCATGTGTAGCATATGCACTTCTTTGGGAAATCATGTGTAGCATGTGCACTTCTTTGGGAAGTCATATGTAGCATGTGCACTTCTTTGGATAAGTATCCTACACAGGTTTCTAGACTGTAAAACTTTGTATTCTGGAGAAAACAACATTTTTTTTGTGCTGATTCTACCAACAATGTTCAGGCTTGTAATGAGCTTGATAATAGTGACCAAGTGAGGACGCGACAAATTCACATGTTTCACTTTCTCTTCTCAGTGATAAGAATTCTGTGGATGATCATACATTGTAACTTTTATTTTCAGGAAGAAATTCATCACACTGGTTTTATGACGTTTTCATGGAATATGTTCACGCAGGCCTTGATTTTCCAAAATAGTGAACGAAGTGAGGAGGACTGAGAGTCAAAGTTTGGTGGGGCACTTCTGAGGGATAAGTATCCTACAGAAGATTCTTATAGTGTTACACCTTTGTGTTTCAGGAGAAGATCATACGTGTTTTGCGACATTGACATGTAACATGTTCACGCAGGCCATGATTTTCTGAAATAGTTTATCCAAGTGAGGAGGACTCTCAGTTAAATGTTGCAAGTGCACTTCTTTAGGATAAGTATCGAGTAGAAGTTTTTATGTTGTAACTCTTTGTGTTCAGGAGGAAATCACACTTGTTTTACGACGTTTGCATGAAACATGTTCATGCATGTTGTTCCCTTCCAAAAATAGTAAATGAAGTGAAGAGGACTCACAGTCATATGTAGCATGTGCTCTTCTTTTGAAGTCATGTGTATCATGTGCACTTCATTGGGATAAGTATCCTACACAGGTTTGTAGACTGTAATACTTTGTATTCTGGAGAAAACAACATTTGTTTTGTGCTGATTCTACCAACTATGTTCAGGCTTGTAAAGAGCTTGATAATAGTAGCCATATGAGGACGCGTCAAATTCACATGTTTCACTGTCTCTTCTCAGTGATAAGAATCCTGTAGATATTCATCCTTTGTAATTCTTTATGTTCAGGGGAAATTCACACTGGTTTTGTGACGTTTTCATGGAATATGTTCCCGCAGGCCTTAATTTTCCAAAACAGTGATCCAAGTGAGGAGAACACTGAGTTTAATGTTGCAAGTGAACTTCTTTAGGATTAGTATCGAACAGAAGTTTCTATATTGTAAATCTTTGTTTTCAGGAGGAAATCACACTAGTTTTACGTCGTTTCCATGAAATATGTTCATGCATGTCGTTCCCTTCCAAAATAGTGAACCAAGTGAAGAGAACTCACAGTCATATGTAGCATGTGCACTTCTTTGGGAAGTCATATGTAGCATTTGCACTTCTTTGGGAAAAGTATCCTACACAGGTTTCTAGATGGTAAAACTTTGTATTTTGGAGAAAACAACATTTGTTTTGTGCTGATTCTACCAACTATGTTCAGGCTTGTAATGCGCTTGAAAGCAGTGACCAAGTGTGGACGCGTCAAATTGACATGTTTCTCTTTCTCTTCTCAGTGATAAGGATCCTGTAGATATTCATACGTTGTAACTTTTTATGATCAGGAGAAATTCACACTGGTTTTGTGACGTTTTCATGGAGTATGTTCACGCAGGCCTTGATTTTCCAAAATAGTGAACCAAGTGAGGAGGACTGAGAGTCAAAGTTTGGTGGTGCACTTCTGAGGGATAAGTATCGAGCAGAAGTTTCTATGTTGTAACTCTTTGTGTTCAGTAGGAAATCACACTTGTTTTTTGACGTTTCCATGAAATATGCTCATGCATGTCATTCCCTTCCAAAATAGTGAACGAAGTGAAGAGGACTCACAGTCAAATGTAGCATGTGCTCTTTTTTCTGAAGTCATGTGTAGCATGTGCAATTCATTGGGATTAGTATCCTACACATGTTTCTAGATTCTAAAACTTTCTATTCTGGAGAATACAACATCTGTTTTGTGCTGACTCTACCAACTATGTTCAGGCTTGTAATGAGCTTAAAAATAGTGGTCAAGAGATGACGCGTCAAATTCACATGTTTCACTTTCTCTTCTCAGTGATAAGAATCCTGTAGATGTTCATCCGTTGTAACTTGTTATGTTCAGGGGAAATTCACACTGGTTTTTTGAGTTTTCATGGAATATGTTCATGCAGGCATTGATATTCCAAAATAGTGATGCAAGTGAGGAGGACTGAGAGTCAAATGTTGGAGGTGCATTCCTTAGGGATACTTATCCTACAGAAGCTTCTATTGTGTTACACTTTGTGTTCAGGAGAAGATCATACTTGTTTTGCAAAATTGGCATAAACATGTTCACTCAGGCCATGATTTTCCAAAAGAGTGAACCAGTGCGGAGGACTCAGGGTCAAATGTTGGAATTTCACTTCGTAGGGAGCAGTATCCTAGAGGAGTTCCTGTAATGTAACATTTGTGTTCACGCGAAAGTCATACTTGTTTTGTGACATTTGAGTATCTCAGGTTCACAAAGTCCATGATTTTAAAAAATTGTGAACCAGGTGAGGAGAACTCTGAGTTAAATGTTGCAAGTACACTTCTTTAGGATAAGTATCGAACAGAAGTTTTTATATTGTAACTCTTTGTGTTCAGGAGGAAATCACACTTGTGTTACGAGGTTTCCATGAAACATGTTCATGCATGTCATTCTCTTCCAAAATAGTGAACCAAGTGAAGAGGACTGACAGTCATATATAGCATGTGCACTTCTTTGGGAAATCATGTGTTGCATGTGCATTTCTTTGGGAAGTCATGTGTAGCATGTGCACTTCTTTGGATAAGTATCCTACCCAGGTTTCTAGACTGTAATACTTTGTATTCTGGAGAAAACAACATTTGTTTTTTGCTGATTCTACCAACTATGTTCAGGCTTGTAATGAGCTTGATAATAGTGACCAAGTGAGGACGCGTCAAAATCACTTGTTTCCGCTCTAGGAACCCAGGTCAGCCCACAGGGACCCGGTTCCGACTCCCACCATCCAGCCGGAACCGCGCGGGGGCCGAGGGACGAGGAGGACCTCCCCCTGTGCCCGGGCCCCGCCCCAGCTGCCATCAGGTTAAATAGCTCCACGCCGACGCGCCTATCCTCCCTTTTCACCCCACCCCGCCCCGCAGGTTGGGACATGCGCGTGGTCCACCCAGGCCTCACCCCGCGCCCTAGGTAAGTCCCCGTTCGGGCCCCGCCAACCAGAACCCCAGGCTAAATAATTCAGTTTAGTGAAATTGAGAGATCTTAAGAGTTAAAATGACAATGCAAAAGTCAAAGTGCAAATTCATGAGAAGCAACACTCAAGTAAACAAATTTCCCACTGAAGAAATTAATCCCATAATGTTAGACTCCAACAAGAACAAACCCGCGGAAAAAGGCCAAGAAAGCCTGACCCAGGATAACGACTTTCAAAATATGATTATTACCATGTTCAGTACTATGAAAGAGGAAATCCGGGAGGAATTACATAATCGAATCAATAGCTTTGAAGAGGAACACAACAGACATCTGGAGGAGTTGAGAAAAACAGTGCAAGAAACAAAAAGTGGCATAGAGCAGTTAAAACAAACTCAAGCAGAGTTTAAAACTCAGCTAAAAGACAAGTTATCTTCAACCCAGAACGCCACAGAGAGTCTTATCAACAGAACTAATGAAAGCAGAAAAAAGAATTTCAGACCTTGAAGATAAAGTGGGAGTACTAACCAGCTCAATGGAAGAGGTTGTTAAAGCCAAAAAGATACTTGAGAGAAATATCCAAGAGATATGGGACACCCTGAAGAAGCCTAACATGCGTATTCATGGAATACCGGAGCAAGAATCTCAAAATACCACCCCTGAGGAAATTTTTCAAACGATCATCAAGGAAAACTTTCCTCATCTAAAAAAAGAGAGGCCCAAACATATACAAGAGGCATTCCGCACCCCAGATACGACCAAAATAGAAGCACACTGCGGCAAATAATAGTTAAAACACTCCAATTCAAGATAAAGAACTGGTGCTGAGAGCTTCAAGGGAGAAAAAACAAGTCACTTTTAAAGGCAAACCTATTAAAATAACAAATGACATCTCAGTCGAAACAGTAAAAGCAAGAAGAGCTTGGAGAGACATACTTCAAGTATTGAATGAGCAAAAATGTCAACCCAGGCTGATTTACCCTGCAAAACTATCAGTCATGATCGAGGGAGAAAGAAAAATTTTCCAGCATAAAGACAACTTTAAGGGATACATGGCCACCAAACCAGGCCTTCAAAAACTGCTAGAAATGATACTCAAGCGTGAAGAAAAAAACAGGCATATCCAGGAGAACAGAAGGCAAATATAACACCATTAAAAGCGAAGCAATATACTTATAAAGCTACTAAACATAATAAATGTCTGGAATTAACAATAGTTTCTCCATTATAACACTAAATGTTAATGGACTTAATTCACCGATCAAGAGACACAGATTACAAACTTGGATTAAAAATCACAATCCATCAATCTGTTGCCTGCAGGAAACCCATCTCACACAAAAGATAGGCACGCTCTAAAAATAAAAGGCTGGTCAACAATTCTACAAGCAAATGGAAGCAGAAAATAGGCAGGGGTAGCCATTATGCTATCAGACAAAGTGGATTTCAAACCAAAAAAAATTATAAGAGACACGGATGGATACTACATTTTAGTCACAGGTACAATTCACCAGGAAGATTTCACAATACTGAACATATATGCACCCAATACGGGCCCCTCCACATTCATTAAGAAAACCCTACAGCGTCTAAAGCAAGAAATCAACCCCCAAACAATAATTCTTGGGGACTTCAACACCGCCCTCTCTACATGGGATAGATCAACAGGTCAAAAGCTTAACAGAGACACTTTGGAACTTAATCAAACCCTGAAAGAAATGGACCTCACAGATCTCTATCGAACTTTTCACCCACGCACCAAAGAATACACATTTTTCTCAGCAGCACACGGAACTTTCTCCAAAATAGATCACATATTGGGCCACAAAATGAATCTACACATGTACAAGAAAGTTGAAATTCTAACCTGTGCCCTATCAGACCACCACGGCCTGAAGCTGGACATCCAGAACACATCAAACAAGAGAAAATACACTAACTCCTGGAAACTTAACATTATGATGCTGAATGAGAACTGGATTCAGGAAGAAATTAAAAAGGAAATTCAAGATTTCCTGAAAGTGAATGATAATGAAAATACAACTTACCAAAATCTCTGGGACACAATGAAAGCTGTTCTAAGAGGTAAGTTCATAGCTCTTATTGCCCACGTCAAAAAAATGGAAACATCAGAAATAAACAACTTAACAGTGCAGCTTAAAGCTTTAGAGAAACTAGAGCAATCTGATCCCAAAAGCAGTAGAAGAGAAGAGATTAGCAAAATAAGGGGAGAAATATCTGAAATCGAGACTAAGAAAACGATAGAAAAAATCAACCAATCAAAAAGCTGGTTCTTTGAAAAAATCAACAAGATTGATACACCCCTAGCTAAACTAACCAAAAGCAAGAGAGAGAAAACACAAATTAACAAATTAGAAATGAACATGGAGTTATCACTACTGATACCCAAGAAATCCAGAGAATTATAACATCATATTTCAAAAACTTATACTCTGTGAAGTTTGACAACACAAAAGAGATGGATGAATTTCTAAGTAAACACAACTTACCTAAATTGAATCAGGAAGTTGTGAATTATTTAAATAGTCCTATAACATATAAGGAAATTGAGGAAGTAATCTCGAATCTTCCCACCAAAAAATGTCCTGGACCAGATGGATTCAACACAGAGTTCTACCAGACATTTAAGGAGTTAATAACTCCAATACTCCTTAAACTGTTCCATCAAATAGCAAAGGAAGGAACACTACCAAATTCCTTCTATGAAGTTAATATCGTTTTAATCCCAAAACCTAATAAAGATTCACTTAAAAAAGAAAACTATAGGCCGATCTCCCTGATGAACACAGACGCAAAGAGTCTCAACAAAGTCTTAGCAAATCGGATTCAAAAACATATTAAAAAGATCATTCATGGGGACCAAGTAGGCTTCATCCCCGGCACACAAGGTTGGTTCAACATACGCAAATCAATCAATGTAATTCATCATGTAAACCAGTCCAAAGTCCAAGACCACATGATACTCTCGATAGATGCAGAAAAAGCTTTTGACAAGATCCAACAGCCTTTTATGATCAAAACGCTAGAGACAGTAGGAATGGAAGGAACCTTTATCAATATAATAAAAGCTGTATACAACAAGCCCACAGCAAGGATTATGCTCAATGGGGGAACAATTGGAAGCATTCCCACTTCGATCAGGAACTAGACAAGGCTGTCCACTCTCACCACTTCTATTCAATATTGTACTTGAAGTCTTAGCTGAAGCCATAAGACAAGAAAGGGACATAAGAGGGATTCAAATCGGCAAGGAAGAAATCAAGCTATCCCTATTTGCAGATGACATGATCTTATACCTGAGGGATCCCAAAAACTCCACCAGGAAGCTCCTGGAACTAATTGAGAAGTTCAGCAGGGTGGCAGGATACAAAATAAATGTGCAAAAATCAGAGGCCTTCCTATATGCCCAGAATGAAAGAAGTGAAAAAGCCTTGAGAGAAACCATGCCATTTACTATAACCCCTAAAAAAATGAAATACCTTGGTATAAACCTAACTAAGGAGGTAAAAGACCTTTACAATGAAAACTTTAAAACCCTAAAGAAAGAAATTGCAGAAGACACCAGAAGGTGGAAAGACCTCCCTTGTTCCTGGATTGGCAGAATCAACATTGTAAAAATGACCATCCTACCAAAGGCAATATACAGATTCAATGCTTATAACCAATCAAAATCCCAAAGCAATTCTTCAAAGAAGTTGACCAAACAATCTCAAAGTTCATATGGAGGCACAAAAGACCCAGGATAGCAAAAACAATCCTGAGTAACAAAAACACAGCTGGAGGTATTACCATACCAAACCTAAGTCTATACTACAAATCCATAGTTATAAAGACAGCCTGGTACTGGCTCCAAAATAGACACACAGATCAATGGATAAGGATTGAAAACCCAGATATAAGCGCACAAAGTTACAGCCATTTGGTCTTTGACAAAGGGGCCCAAAAATCCAATGGAAAAAGAACAGCATCTTCAACAAATGGTGCTGGCAAAACTGGATCTCCACATGCAGAAGATTAAAGCTGGACCCGTACTTGTCACCATGTACAAGACTTAATTCCAAATGGATCAAGGACCTTGATATCAGGCCAGAGACTTTAAAAACCATAGTTGAAAGGATAGGGAACTCCCTCGAACTGATTGGGCTAGGCCAACACTTCCTAAACAGACATCCAATGGCACAGTCACTGCTACCAACTCTCAACAGTTGGGATCTTGTGAAATTAAAGAGCTTCTGTTCAGATAAAGAGATTGTCACACGAGCTCAAAGGCAACCCACAGAATGGGAGAAAATCTTCACTAACCACATATCTGACAGAGCTCTACTGTCCAGAGTGCACAAAGAACTTAGAAAATTAAACTCCAAGGAAAACACTGGTCCAATTAAAAAATGGGCCCTGGAACTTCAAAGAAACTTTACCAGGGATGAAATTAAAATGTCTAACAATTATCTTAAAAAATGCTCCACTTCCTTCGCCATCAAGGAAATGCAAATCAAAACTTCCCTGAGATATCATCTCACCCCGGTCAGGATGGCAAAAATCCACAATACAAACAACGACAAATGCTGGAGAGGATGTGGAGAGAGGGGAACTCTCCTACATTGTTGGTGGGAATGCAGGCTCATACAGCCACTCTGGCGAGCCGTCTGGAGATTCTTAAAGAAATTATAGATTGAAATGCCGTATGACCCTGCTATCCCACTTTTGGGAATAACCCCCCATGCAGCAGAGGTTCGCCTCGATAGCACAAATTCGACCATGTTCATAGCAGCACTGTTTACAATAGCAAAATCATGGAATCAACCTAAATGTCCAACAGTTGACGAGTGGATAAGGAAACTGTGGTACATCTATACAATGGAGTACTACTCAGCCATCAAAAATGATGAATTACTGGAATTTGCTGGGAAATGGATGTCATTAGAAAGAATTATATTAAGTGAAGTATCCCAAACCCAGAAAATTAAGCGCCGTATGTACTCCCTAATAGGTGGCTCCTAGTACCAAACTTACCCAGCCCACATTGAGACACTCAAAAGTAAACTTATGTAACACAGTAATTGCAAGGATTATGAACAAGAGAGATGGGTTAGGAGGGCCACACCAGAAACAAGGAGAGAGGGAGACCATGTTACAGCAGAGAAAATAGGCCTCCATCAAGGTCTGCAAGTAAGTAATGAGAAACCTGGTTAAGTTCACAGACGTTCTTTCCTGATCTCACCAGAAGGGGAGGGCATATAGTCTAGCAGATAAAAAGTAATCATTTTGCAAATGGGTGATGGACCCCTCCCTCACTGAGGTTTCCTACTCTTATTACATCTACCCTTGAATGTGCTATTATAACAAGACTCCATTTAACAGCTTTTTGTCTCTGGCCAGGGGGTGACATACAGTGCCCAGAAGAATGGAGTGAAGGGAATTGCAGGAGCAGCAAAACTGCAAAAGAAAATCAACAAACCACAATCCAGAACTTCAGAGACTCTATATCAATCACATAGAACTAGGACAGCTTATCTCTCCCATCCTGGAGCTCAGGGACATTGCGGAAGAGGGGGGCGGTAAGATTGTAAGAGCAAAAGGATGGGAGGAGCAACGATTTGCAAGATTCTCAACAATAGTTTGGGGAAAGCAATCATAATGGGACTTTGCATGCCCTGCGCAATGTCCAGCGCACTGTTGCCCTCATAAAGTCTAGCATCTGTTAAGGGCACCGAGACCCCTGGAGGCAAGGGATTGACAGCCATAGTAGTGATCTTATGCTTAAGGGGGAACAAGAGAAAGGGCTTATGGAAATGCCACTGGGTCCTTATATGTCATCGGAGAGGAGGACCCAGTGGAGAGTTAGGCGTACACAATAAAGGACTCTCTGGGAATTGGGGGGGAAGCACTGGGGGAAGGGGAGGGGGATGAAGGGGGAGGGAGGGAACTGGTAAAAAATTTTAAAATGTATAATTAATTTTTTAATAAAAAAATCACTTGTTTCACTTTCTCTTGGCAATTATAAGAATCCTGTGGATGTTCATACGTTGTAACTTTTTATGTTCAGGAGAAATTCACACTGGTTTAGTGACTTTTCATGGAATATGTTCACGCAGGCCTTGATTTTCCAAAATAGTGATCCAAGTGAGGAGGACTCTGAGTTAAATGTTGCAAGTGCACTTCTTAGGATTAGTATGGAACAGAAGTTTCTATATTGTAACTCTTTGTGTTCAGGAGGAAATCACACTTGTTTTTGACGTTTCCATGAAACATGTTGCATGCATTTCGTTCCCTTCCAAAATAGTGTAGCAACTGAAGAGGACTCACAGTCATATGTAGTATGTTCAGTTCCTTGGGATGTCACATGTAGGATGTGCACTTTTTTGGGAAAAGTATCCTACACAGGTTTCTAGACTGTAAAACTTTGTATTCTGGAGAAAACAACATTTGTTTTGTGCTAATTCTACCAACTATGTTCAGGCTTGTAATGAGGTTGATAATAGTAACCAAGAGAGGACGAGTCAAATTCATATGTTTCACTTTCTCTTCTCAATGATAAGAATCCTGTGGATGTTCATACGTTTTAATTTTTATGTTCAGGAGAAATTCACACTGGTTTTGTGACGTTTTCATGGAATATGTTCACGCAGGCCTTGTTTTTCCAAAATAGTGAACAAAGTGAGAAGGACTGAGAGTCAAATGTTGGGGGTGCAATTCTTAGGGATATGTATCCTACAGAAGATTGTATAGTGTTACACTTTGTGTTCAGGAGAAGATCATACTTGTTTTGCGACATTGGCATGTAACATGTTCACGCAGGCCAAGATTTTCAAAAATAGTGAACCAATTGTTGAGGATTCAGAGTCAAATGATGGAATTTCACTTCCTAGGGATATGTATCCTAGAGAAGTTCCTTTACTATCAAATTGGTGTTCAGGCGAAAATCATACTTGTTTTGTGACATTTGAATGGCACATGTTTACAGAGGCCATGATTTTACAAAATAGTGAAGGAAGTGAGGAGGACTCTGAGTTAAATGTTGCAAGTGCACTACTTTCAGATAAGTATCGAAGAGAATTTTTTATATTGCAACTCTTTTTTTTGAGGATATCACACTAGTTTTCGAAGTTTCCATGAAAAATGTTGCATGCATGTCGTTCCCTTCCAAAATAGTGAACCAAGTGAAGAGGACTCACAGTCATATGTAGCATGTGCACTCCTTTGGGAAGTCATATGTAGCATGTACACTTCTTTGGGAAAAGTATCCTACACAGGTTTCTAGACTGTAAAACTTTGTGTTCTGGAGAGAACAATATTTGTTTTGTGCTGATTCTACCAACTAAGTACAGGCTTGTAATGAGCTTGAAAGCAGTGACCAAGTGTGGACTCATCAAATTCACATGTTTCACTTTCTCTTCTCAGTGATAAGAATACTGTAGATATTTATACGTTGTAACTTTTTATGATCAGGAGAAATTCACTGTGGTTTTGTGATGTTTTCATGGAATATGTTCACGCAGGCCTTGATTTTCCAAAATAGTGAACCAAATGAGGAGGACTGAGAGTCAAAGTTTGGTGGTGCACTTCTGAGGGATAAGTATCCTACAGAAGATTCTATAGTGTTACACTTTTTGTTCAGGAGAACATCGTACTTGTTTTGCGACATTGACATGTAACATGTTCAGGCAGGCCATGATTTTCCAAAATAGTGAACCAATTGCGGAGGATTCAGAGTCAAATGATGGAATTTCATTTCCTAGGGATAAGTATCCTAGAGTAGTTCCTATACTATAATATTGTTGTTCAGTTGAAAATCATACCTTTTTTGTGACATTTGAATGTCACATGTTTACACAGCCCATGATTTTCCAAAATAGTGAACCAAGTGACTAGGACTTTGAGTTAAATGTTGCAAGTGCACTTCTTTAAGATAAGTATCGAAGAGAACTTTCTATATTGTAAGTCGTTGTTTTCAGGAGGAAATCACACTTGTTTTTTGACGTTTCCATGAAACATGTTGCATTCATGTCCTTCCCTTCCAAAATATTGAACCGACTGAAGAGGACTCACAGTCATATGTAGCATGTGCACTTCTTTGGGAAAAGTATCCTACACAGGTTTCTAGATTGTAATACTTTGTATTCTGGAGAAAACATTTGTTTTGTGCTAATTCTACCAACTATGTTCAGGCTTGTAATGAGCTTGAAAGTAGTGACCAAGTGAGGACGCATCAAATTCACATGTTTCACTTTCTCTTCTCAGTGATAAGAATCCTGTAGATGTTCATACGTTGTAACCTTTTATGTTCAGGAGACATTCACACTGGTTTTGTGACGTTTTCATGGAATGTGTTCACGCAGGCCTTTATTTTCCAAAATAGTGAACCAACAGAGGAGGACTGAGAGTCAGAGTTTGGTGGTGCACTTATGAGGGATAATATTGTACAGAAGATTCTATAGTGTTGCATTTTGTGTTCAGGAGAAGATCATACTTGTTTTGTGACATTGGCATGTAACATGTTCAGGCAGGCCATGATTTTCCAAAATAGTGAACCAATTGCGGAGGATTCAGAGTGAAATGATGGAATTTCATTTCCTAGGGATAAGTATCCTAGAAAAGTTCCTATATTATAAAATTGGTGTTCAGGCAAAAATCATACCTTTTTTGTGACATTTGAATGGCACATGTTTACACAGCCCATGATTTTACAAAATAGTGAACCAAGTGATGAGGATTCTGAGTTAAATGTTGCAAGTGCACTTCTTTAAGATAAGTATCGAAGAGAACTTTCTATATTGTAACGCTTTGTGTTCAGGAGGAAATCACACTTGTTTTTGACGTTTCCCTGAAACATGTTGCATGCATGTCCTTCCCTTCCAAAATAGTGAACCGACTGAAGAGGACTCACAGTCATATGTAGCATGTGCAATTCTTTGGGATGTCACATGTAGCACGTGCACTTCTTTGGGAAAAGTATCCTACACAGGTTTCTAGAGTGTAATACTTTGTATTCTGGAGAAAATACTTGTTTTGTGCTAATTCTACCAATTATGTTCAGGCTTGTAATGAGCTTGAAAGTAGTGACCCAGTGAGGACGCATCAAATTCACATGTTTCACTTTCTCTTCTCAGTGATAAGAATCCTGTGGATTTTCATACGTTGTAACTTTTTATGTTCAGGAGAAATTCACACTGGTTTTGTGACGTTTTCATGGAATATATTCCCGCAGGCCTTGATTTTCCAAAACAGTGATCCAAGTGAGGAGAACACTGAGTTTAATGTTGCAAGTGAACTTCTTTAGGATTAGTATCGAACAGAGGTTTCTATATTGTAAATCTTTGTTTTCAGGAGGAAATCAAACTAGTTTTACGTCGTTTCCATGAAATATGTTCATGCATGTCGTTCCCTTCCAAAATAGTGAACCAAGTGAAGAGGACTCACAGTCATATGTAGCATGTGCACTTCTTTGGGAAGTCATGTGTAGCATGTGCACTTCTTTGGAATAAGTATCCTACACAGGTTACTGGACTGTAAAACTATGTATTCTGGAGAAAACATTTGTTTTGTGCTGATTCTACCAAGTATGTTCAGGCTTGTAATGAGCTTGAAAGTAGTGACCAAGTGAGGACACATCAAATTCACATATTTCACTTTCTCTTCTCAGTGATAAGGATCCTGTGGATATTCATACATTTTAACTTTTTATGATCAGGAGAAATTCACACCGGTTTTGTGATGTTTTCATGGAATATGATTACGCAGGCCTTGATTTTCCAAAATAGTCAACCAAGTGAGGAGGACTGGAGTCAAAGTTTGGTGGTGAACTTCTGAGTGATAATTATCCTTCAGAAGATTCTATAGTGTTACACTTTGTGTTCAGGAGAAGATCATACTTGTTTTGCGACATTTCCATATAGCATATTCACGCAGGCCATGAATTTCCAAAAGAGTGAACCAAGTTGGGAGGATTCAGAGTCAAATGTTGGATTTTCACTTCTTAGGGAGAAGTTCCTATACTGTAACATTGGTATTCAGGCGAAAATCATACTTGTTTTGTGACACTTGAATGGCACATATTCACACAGGCCATGATTTTACAAAATAGTGAACCAAGTGAGGAGGACTCTGAATTAAATGGTGAAAGTACAATTCTGTAGGAGTAGTGTCAGACACAAGTTTCTATAATGTAAATCTTTGTGATCAGGAGGAAATCACACTTGTTTTACGACCTTACCATGAAAAATGTTCATGCATTCCATTCCCTTCCAAAATAGTGAATCAAGGGAAGACGACTCATAGTCATATGTTGCATGTGCACTTCTTTTTGATAAGTATCCTACACAGGTTCTAGACTGTGAAACTTTGTATTCTGGAGAAAAGAACATTTGTTTTGTGCTGATACTCCCAAATTTTGTTCAGGCTTGTAATGAGCTTGAAAATAGTGACCAAGTGAGGACGCGTCAAATTCACATGCTTCACTTTCTCTTGTCAGTGATAAGAATCCTGTAGATGTTCATACTTTGTAACTTTTTATGTTCAGGAGAAATTCACACTGGTTTTGTGACGTTTTCATGGAATATGTTCACGCAGGCCTTGATTTTGCAAAATAGTGAACCAAGTCAGTAGGGTTTAGAGTCAAATATTACACGTGCACTTCTTACAGGTAAGTGTCCTACGGAAGTTCCTTTACTGCAACTCTTTGTGTTCAGGAAAAAATAACATTTTTTTTTCCACATGTCCATGGAACATGTTGAAGCAGGCCCTGATTTTTCCAAAATAGTTATCCAAGTGAGGGTGACTCAGAGTCAAATATTGCAAGTGCACTTCATTGGGACACGTATCCTACAGTAGTTTCTATACTGTAACGCTTTGTGAGCAGGAGAAAGTCACACTTGTTGTGCGAGAGTCAATGGAACATTTACTCGCAAGCCATGATATTCCAAAATATTGAACCAAGAGGGAAAGACTCAGAGTCTAATGTTGCAAGTGCTCTTCTTCTTAGTGGAAAGTATCCCACCAAAGTTAATTGTATTCAGGAGAGTATCACACTTGTTTTGCAATGTTTCCCTGGAACATGTTCACGCAGGCTATGATTTTCCAAAATAGTGAACCAAGTGAGGAGGACTGAGAGTCAAATGTTGGAAGTGCACTTCGTACGAATAATTATCCTGCAGAAGATTCTATACTGTAACACTTTGTGCTAAGGAGAAGAACATACTTGGTTTGCGACATTTGCATATAACATGTTCACGCAGGACATGATTTTCAAAAAGTGTGAAACAAGTGCGGTGGATTCAGAGTCAAATGGTGGAATTTCACTTCTTAGGGATAAGTATCCGAGAGAAGTTCCTATACTGTAACATTTGTGTTCAGGCGAAAATCATACTTGTTTTGTGACATTTGAAAGGCACATGTTCACACAGGCTATGATTTTACAAAATAGTGAACCAAGTGAGGAGGACTCTCAATTAAATGTTACAGTGCAATTCTTTAGGATAAGTATCGTACCAAAGTTTCTATATTGTAACTCTTTGTGTTCAGGAGGAAATCACACTTGTTTTACGACGTTTCCATGAAACATGTTCATGCATGTCGTTCCCTTCCAAATAGGGAACCAAGTGAAGAGGACTCACAGTCATATGTAGCATGTGCACTTCTTTGGGAAATCATATGTAGCAGGTGCACTTCTTCAGAATAAGTATCCTACACAGGTTTCTAGACTGTAAAACTTTTTATTCTGGAGCAAACAACATTTGTTTTGTGCTGATTCTACCAACTATGTTGAAGCTTGTAATGAGCTTGAAAATAGTGACCAAGTGAGGAAGCGTCAAAGTCCATGTTTCACTTTCTCTTCTCACTGATAAGAATCATGTAGACATTCATACTTTGTAACTTTTTTATGCTCAGGGAGAAATTCACAGTGGTTTTAATGACGTTTCATGGAATATGTTCACGCAGGCCTTGATTTTCCAAAATAGTGAACAAAGTGAGGAAGACTGAGAGTCAAATGTTGGAGGTGCACTTCTTAGGGATAAGTATCCTACAGAAGATTCTATAGTGTTACAGTTTGTGTTAAGGAGAAGATCATACATGTTTAGAGACATTCGCATATAACATGTTCACGCAGGCCTTGATTTTCCAAAAGAGTGAACCAAGTGCGTAGGATTCAGAGTCAAATGTTGGAATTTCACTTCTTAGGGATAAGTATCCTGGAGAAGTTCCTATACTGGAACATTTGTGTTCAGGCGAAAATCATACTTTTTTTGTGACATTTGAATGGCACATATTCACACAAGCCATGATTTTACTAAATAGTGAACCAAGTGAAGAGTACTCACAGTCATATGTAGCATGGGCATTTCTTTGGGAAGTCATATGTAGCATGTGTAATTCTTTGGGATAAGTATCGAACACAGATTTCTAGACTGTAAAATTTTCTAATCGGGAGCAAACAACATTTGTTTTGTGCTGATTCTAATAAACTATGTTCAGGCTTATAATAAGCTTGAAAATAGTGACCAAGTGAGAGCTAGTCAAATTCACATGTTTCACATTCTCTTCTCAGTGATAAGAATCCTGTAGATGTCCTTACGTTGTAACTTTTTATGTTCAGGAGAAATTTACAGTGGTTTTGTGATGTTTTCGTGGAAAATGTTCACGCAGGCCTTGATTTTCCAAAATAGTGAACCAAGTGAGGAGGACTGAGAGTCAAATGTTGGAGATGCTCTTCTTAGGGATAAGTATTCTACAGAAGAGTCTACAGTGTTACACTTTGTGTTCAGGAGAAGATCATACTTCTTTTGTGATATTCGCATAAAACATGATCATGTAGGCCATGAATTTCCAAAAGGGTGAACCAAGTGCGGTGGATTCAGAGTCAAATGTTGGAAATTCACTTCTTAGCGATAAGTATCCTAGAGAAGTTCCTATACTGTAACATTTGTGTTCAGGCGAAAATCACACTTGTTTTTGACATGTGAATGGCCACATATTCACACAGGCCATGATTTTACAAAATAGTGAAAAAAGTGAGGAGGGACTCTGAGTCAAATGTTGGAGGTGCACTTCTTAGGGATAAGGATCCTACAGAAGATTCTATAGTTTTACACTTGTGTCAGGAGAATATCAAACTTGAATTGCAACATTCGTATATAACATGATCACGCAGGCCATGAATTTCCAAAAGGGTGAACCAAGTGCGGAGGATTCAGAGTCAAATGTTGGAATTTAACTTCTTAGGAATAAGTATCCTAGAGAAGTTCCTAGACTATAACATTTGTGTTCAGGAGAAAATCATACTTGTTTTGAGACATTTGAATGGCACATGTTCACACGGGCCATGATTTTACAAAATAGTGAACCAAGTGAGGAGGACTCTGAGTTAAATGTTGCAAGTGCACTTCTTCAGGGTAAGTATCGTACAGAAGTTTCTATATTGCAACTCTTTGTGTTCAGGAGGAAATCACACTTGTTTTACGACGTTTCCATGAAAAATGTTCCTGCTTGCCGTTCCCTTCCAAAAGAGTGAACCAAGGGAAGAGGACTCACAGTCATATGTAGTATGTGCACTTCTTTGGGAAGTCATATGTAGCATGTGTACTTCTTTGGGATAAGTATCCTATATAGGTTTCTAGACTGTAAAACTTTGTATTCTGGAGCAAACAACATTTGTTGTGTGCTGATTCTAGCAACTATGTCAGGCTTGTAATGAGCTTGAAAATAGTGACCAAGTGAGGACGCGTCAAATTCACATGTTTCACTTTATCTTCTCACTGATAAGAATCCTGTAGATATTCATACGTTGTAACTTTTTGTGTTCAGGAGAAATTCACACTGGTTTTGTGACGTGTTCATGGAATACCTTCACTCAGGTCTTGATTTCCAAAATAGTAAACCCCATGAGGAGTACTGAGAAACAATGTTGGAGGTGCACTTCATAGGGATATGTATCCTACAGAAGATTCTAGAGTGTTACACTTTATGTTCAGGAAAATATCATACTTGTTTTGCGACATTGGCATTATAACATGTTCACGCAGGCCATGAATTTCCAAAAGGGTGAACCAAGTCCGGAGGATCACACTCAAATGTTGGAATTTCACTTCTTAGGGATAAGTATCCTAGAAAAGTTCCAATACTGTAACATGGTGTTCAGGCGAAAATCATATACTTGTTTTGTGACATATGAATGGCACATGTTCACACAGGCCTATTTTACAAAATAGTGAAACAAGTGAGGGTACTCTGATTAAATGTTGCAGGCCACTTCTTTACGATTAGTATCCTACAGAATTTTCTATATTGTAACTATTTGTGATCAAGAGGAAAATCACACTTGTTTTAACGCAATTCCATAAAACATGTGTTCATGCATGTTGTTTCCTTCCAAAATAGTGATCCACCTGAAGGGGGACTCACGCTCAAATGTAGCATGTGCACATCTTTGGGAAGTCATATGCAGCATGTCACTTCTTCGGGAAAGTATCCTACACAGTTCTAGACTGTAAAACTTTTTTATTCTGGAGCAAAGAACATTTGTTTTGTGCTAATTCAACCACCTCTGTTGAGGCTTGTAATGAGCTTGAAAAATAGTGCCCAAGTGGGAGGACGCGTCAAAGTCCCATGTTTCACTTTCTGTTCTCAGTGATAAAATCCTGTAGATGTTCATACGTTGTAAACTTTTTATGTTCAGGAGAAATTCACACTGGTTTGGTGATGTTTTCGTGGAAAATGTTCACGCAGGTCTGATTTTCCAAAATATGCGCCAGTGAGGAGGACTGAGAGTCAAATGTTGAGGGGCTATTCTTAGGGATATTTATTCTACAGAAGATCTACAGTGTCTACACTTTGTGTTCAGGAGATCATACTTCTTTTGTGATATTCGCATGAAACATG
>JALPQD010000283.1:3052979-3171727 GCA_023101885.1 Typhlomys cinereus | reverse complement strand
TTCACTTTCTCTTCTCAGTGATAAGAATCCTGTAGATGTTCCTACGTTGTAAGTTTTTGGTTCAGGAGAAATTCACACTGGTTTTGTGACGTTTTCAGGGAATATGTTCACGCAGGCCTTGATTTTCCAAAAGAGTGAACCAAGTGAGGAGGACTGCGAGTCAAATGTTGGAGGTGCACTTCTTAGGGATAAGTATCCTACAGAAGATTCTATAGTGTTACATTTTGTAAGGTTCAGGAGAAGATCATACTTGTTTTGCGACATTCGCATATAACATGTTCACGCAGGCCGTGATTACCCTAAAGAGTGAACAACGTGTGGAGGATTCAGAGTAAATGTTGGAATTGCACTTCTTAGTGATAAGGATCCTAGAGAATTTCCTATACGGTAACATTTGTGTTCAGGCGAAAATCATACTTGTTTTGTGACATTTGAGGGCACATGTTCACACAGGCCATGATTTTACAGAATAGTGAACCTAGTTAGGAGTACTCTGAGTTATCAGAATGGTGAAACTACTGAGGAGTACTCTGAGTTAAATGTGGAAGTGCACTGTAGGAGAAGTATCGTACAGAAGTTTCTGTATTGTAATTCTTTGTGTTCAGGAGGAAATCACACTTGGTTTACGAAGTTTCCATGAAACATGTTCATGCATGTCTTTCCCTTCCAAAATAGTGAAGTAAGTGAAGAGGACTCACAGTTACATATGTAGCATGTCCACTTATTTGGGATAAGTATCCTACACAGGGTGCTAGACTGTAAAACTTTGTATTCTGGAGAAAACAACATTTGTTTTGTGCTGATTCTACCAACGATGTTCCTTTCCAAAATAGTGAACCAAGTGAAGAGGACTCACAGTTATATATGTGGCATGTGCACTTATATGGGATAAGTAATCTACACAGGGTTCTAGACTGTAAAACTTTGAATTCTGGAGAAAACAACATTTGTTTTGTTAAATGTGGCAAGTGCACTTTAGGAGAAGTATCGTACACAAGTTTCTATATTGTAATTCTTTGTCTTCAGGAGGAAATCACACTTGGTTTACGACGTTTCCATGAAACATGTTCATGCATGTCTTTCCCTTCCAAAATAGTGAAGTAAGTGAAGAGGACTCACAGTTATATATGTAGCATGTGCACTGATATGGGATAAGCAATCTACACAGGGTTCTAGACTGTAAAACTTTGTATTCTGGAGAAAACAACATTTGTTTTGTGCTGATTGTACCAACGATATTCAGGCTTGTAATGAGCTTGAAAATAGTGACCACGAGAGATCGCGTAAAATTCACATGTTTCACTTTCTCTTCTCAGTGATAAGAATCCTGTAGATGTTCCTACGTTGTAAGTTTTTATGTTCAGGAGAAATTCACACTGGTTTTGTGACGTTTTCAGGGAATATGTTCACGCAAGCCTGATTTTCCAAAAGAGTGAACCAAGTGAGGAGGACTGCGAGTCAAATGTTGGAGGTGCACTTCATAGGGATAAGTATCCTACAGAAGATTCTGTAGTGTTACATTTTGTAAGGTTCAGGAGAAGATCATACTTGTTTTGCGACATTCGCATATAACATGTTCACGCAGGCCGTGATTACCCTAAAGAGTGAACCACGTGTGGAGGATTCAGAGTAAATGTTGGAATTGCACTTCTTAGTGATAAGGATCCTAGAGAATTTCCTATACGGTAACATTTGTGTTCAGGCGAAAATCATACTTGTTTTGTGACATTTGAGGGCACATGTTCACACAGGCCATGATTTTACAGAATAGTGAACTACTGAGGAGTACTCTGAGTTAACAGAATAGTGAAACTAGTGAGGAGTACTCTGAGTTAAATGTGGCAAGTGCACTGTAGGAGAAGTATCGTACAGAAGTTTCTGTATTGTAATTCTTTGTGTTCAGGAGGAAATCACACTTGGTTTACGAAGTTTCCATGAAACATGTTCATGCATGTCTTTCCCTTCCAAAATAGTGAAGTAAGTGAAGAGGACTCACAGTTACATATGTAGCATGCCACTTATTTGGGATAAGTGTCCTACACAGGGTGCTAGACTGTAAAACTTTGTATTCTGGAGAAAACAACATTTGTTTTGTGCTGATTCTACCAACGATGTTCCTTTCCAAAATAGTGAACCAAGTGAAGAGGACTCACAGTTATATATGTAACATGTGCACTTATATGGGATAAGTAATCTACACAGGGTTCTAGACTGTAAAACTTTTTATTCTGGAGAAAACAACATTTGTTTTGTTAAATGTGGCAAGTGCACTTTAGGAGAAGTATCGTACACAAGTTTCTATATTGTAATTCTTTGTCTTCAGGAGGAAATCACACTTGGTTTACGACGTTTCCATGAAACATGTTCATGCATGTCTTCCCTCCCAAAATAGTGAAGTAAGTGAAGAGGACTCACAGTTATATATGTAGCATGTGCACTTATATGGGATAAGCAATCTACACAGGGTTCTAGACTGTAAAACTTTGTATTCTGGAGAAACAACATTTGTTTGTGCTGATTCTACCAACGATGTTCCTTTCCAATAGTGAACCAAGTGAAGAGGACTCACAGTTCCATATGTAGCATGTGCACTTATTTGGGTAAGTATCCTACACGGTGCTAGACTGTAAAACTTTGTATTCTGGAGAAAACAACATTTGTTTTGTGCCGATTCTACCAATGATATTCAGGCTTTAATGACCTTGAAAATAGTGACCACGAGAGATCGCGTCAAATTCACATGTTTCACTTTCTCTTCTCAGTGATAAGAATCCTGTAGATGTTCCTACGTTGTAAGTTTTTAGGTTCAGGAGAAATTCACACTGGTTTTGTGACGTTTTCAGGGAATATGTTCACGCAGGCCTTGATTTTCCAAAAGAGTGAACCAAGTGAGGAGGACTGCGAGTCAAATGTTGGAGGTGCACTTCTTAGGGATAAGTATCCTACAGAAGATTCTATAGTGTTACATTTTGTAAGGTTCAGGAGAAGATCATACTTGTTTTGCGACATTCGCATATAACATGTTCACGCAGGCCGTGATTACCCTAAAGAGTGAACAACGTGTGGAGGATTCAGAGTAAATGTTGGAATTGCACTTCTTAGTGATAAGGATCCTAGAGAATTTCCTATATGGTAACATTTGTGTTCAGGCGAAAATTATACTTGTTTTGTGACATTTGAGGGCACATGTTCACACAGGCCATGATTTTACAGAATAGTGAACCTAGTTAGGAGTACTCTGAGTTATCAGAATGGTGAAACTACTGAGGAGTACTCTGAGTTAAATGTGGAAAGTGCACTGTAGGAGAAGTATCGTACAGAAGTTTCTGTATTGTAATTCTTTGTGTTCAGGAGGAAATCACACTTGGTTTACGAAGTTTCCATGAAACATGTTCATGCATGTCTTTCCCTTCCAAAATAGTGAAGTAAGTGAAGAGGACTCACAGTTACATATGTAGCATGTCCACTTATTTGGGATAAGTATCCTACACAGGGTGCTAGACTGTAAAACTTTGTATTCTGGAGAAAACAACATTTGTTTTGTGCTGATTCTACCAACGATGTTCCTTTCCAAAATAGTGAACCAAGTGAAGAGGACTCACAGTTATATATGTGGCATGTGCACTTATATGGGATAAGTAATCTACACAGGGTTCTAGACTGTAAAACTTTGAATTCTGGAGAAAACAACATTTGTTTTGTTAAATGTGGCAAGTGCACTTTAGGAGAAGTATCGTACACAAGTTTCTATATTGTAATTCTTTGTCTTCAGGAGGAAATCACACTTGGTTTACGACGTTTCCATGAAACATGTTCATGCATGTCTTTCCCTTCCAAAATAGTGAAGTAAGTGAAGAGGACTCACAGTTATATATGTAGCATGTGCACTGATATGGGATAAGCAATCTACACAGGGTTCTAGACTGTAAAACTTTGTATTCTGGAGAAAACAACATTTGTTTTGTGCTGATTGTACCAACGATATTCAGGCTTGTAATGAGCTTGAAAATAGTGACCACGAGAGATCGCGTCAAATTCACATGTTTCACTTTCTCTTCTCAGTGATAAGAATCCTGTAGATGTTCCTACGTTGTAAGTTTTTAGGTTCAGGAGAAATTCACACTGGTTTTGTGACGTTTTCAGGGAATATGTTCACGCAAGCCTTGATTTTCCAAAAGAGTGAACCAAGTGAGGAGGACTGCGAGTCAAATGTTGGAGGTGCACTTCATAGGGATAAGTATCCTACAGAAGATTCTGTAGTGTTACATTTTGTAAGGTTCAGGAGAAGATCATACTTGTTTTGCGACATTCGCATATAACATGTTCACGCAGGCCGTGATTACCCTAAAGAGTGAACCACGTGTGGAGGATTCAGAGTAAATGTTGGAATTGCACTTCTTAGTGATAAGGATCCTAGAGAATTTCCTATACGGTAACATTTGTGTTCAGGCGAAAATCATACTTGTTTTGTGACATTTGAGGGCACATGTTCACACAGGCCATGATTTTACAGAATAGTGAACTACTGAGGAGTACTCTGAGTTAACAGAATAGTGAAACTAGTGAGGAGTACTCTGAGTTAAATGTGGCAAGTGCACTGTAGGAGAAGTATCGTACAGAAGTTTCTGTATTGTAATTCTTTGTGTTCAGGAGGAAATCACACTTGGTTTACGAAGTTTCCATGAAACATGTTCATGCATGTCTTTCCCTTCCAAAATAGTGAAGTAAGTGAAGAGGACTCACAGTTACATATGTAGCATGCCACTTATTTGGGATAAGTGTCCTACACAGGGTGCTAGACTGTAAAACTTTGTATTCTGGAGAAAACAACATTTGTTTTGTGCTGATTCTACCAACGATGTTCCTTTCCAAAATAGTGAACCAAGTGAAGAGGACTCACAGTTATATATGTAACATGTGCACTTATATGGGATAAGTAATCTACACAGGGTTCTAGACTGTAAAACTTTTTATTCTGGAGAAAACAACATTTGTTTTGTTAAATGTGGCAAGTGCACTTTAGGAGAAGTATCGTACACAAGTTTCTATATTGTAATTCTTTGTCTTCAGGAGGAAATCACACTTGGTTTACGACGTTTCCATGAAACATGTTCATGCATGTCTTTCCTCCCAAAATAGTGAAGTAAGTGAAGAGGACTCACAGTTATATATGTAGCATGTGCACTTATATGGGATAAGCAATCTACACAGGGTTCTAGACTGTAAAACTTTGTATTCTAGAGAAAACAACATTTGTTTTGTGCCGATTCTACCAACGATGTTCCTTTCCGAAATAGTGAACCAAGTGAAGAGGACTCACAGTTATATGTGTAGCATGTGCACTTATTTGGGATAAGTATCCTACACAGGGTTCTAGACTGTAAATCTTTGTATTCTGGAGAAAACATTTGTTTTGTGCTGATTGTACCAACGATATTCAGGCTTGTAATGAGCTTGAAAATAGTGACCACGAGAGATCGCGTCAAATTCACATGTTTCACTTTCTCTTCTCTTTGATAAGAATCCTGTAGATGTTCCTACGTTGTAAGTTTTTATGTTCAGGAGAAATTCAGACTGGTTTTGTGACGTTTTCAGGGAATATGTTCACGCAGCCTTGATTTTCCAAAAGAGTGAACCAAGTGAGGAGGACTGCGAGTCAAATGTTGGAGGTGCACTTCTTAGGGATAAGTATCCTACAGAAGATTCTGTAGTGTTACACTTTGTAAGGTTCAGGAGAAGATCATACTTGTTTTGCGACATTCGCATATAACATGTTCACGTAGGCCGTGATTATCCTAAAGAGTGAACCACGTGTGGAGGATTCAGAGTAAATGTTGGAATTGCACTTCTTAGTGATAAGGATCCTAGAGAATTTCCTATACGGTAACATTTGTGTTCAGGCGAAAATCATACTTGTTTTGTGACATTTGAGGGCACATGTTCACACAGGCCATGATTTTACAGAATAGTGAACCTAGTTAGGAGTACTCTGAGTTAACAGAATAGTGAACCTAGTGAGGAGTACTCTGAGTTAAATGTGGCAAGTGCACTGTAGGAGAAGTATCATACAGAAGTTTCTGTATTGTAATTCTTTGTGTTCAGGAGGAAATCACACTTGGTTTACGACGTTTCCATGAAATATGTTCATGCATGTCTTTCCCTTCCAAAATAGTGAAGTAAGTGAAGAGGACTCACAGTTATATATGTAGCATGTGCACTTATATGGGATAATCAATCTACACAGGGTTCTAGACTGTAAAACTTTGTATTCTGGAGAAAACAACATTTGTTTTGTGCTGATTCTACCAACGATGTTCCTTTCCAAATAGTGAACCAAGTGAAGAGGACTCACAGTTACATATGTAGCATGTCCACTTATTTGGGATAAGTATCCTACACAGGGTGCTAGACTGTAAAACTTTGTATTCTGGAGAAAACAACATGTGTTTTGTGCTGATTGTACCAACGATATTCAGGCTTGTAATGACCTTGAAAATAGTGACCACGAGAGATCGCATCAAATTCACATGTTTCAATTTCTCTTCTCAGTGATAAGAATCCTGTAGATGTTCCTACGTTGTAAGTTTTTAGGTTCAGGAGAAATTCACACTGGTTTTGTGACGTTTTCAGAGAATATGTTCACGCAGGCCTTGATTTTCCAAAAGAGTGAACCAAGTGAGGAGGTCTGCGAGTCAAATGTTGGAGGTGCACTTCTTAGGGATAAGTATCCTACAGAAGATTCTATAGTGTTACATTTTGTAAGGTTCAGGAGAAGATCATACTTGTTTTGCGACATTCGCATATAACATGTTCACGCAGGCCGTGATTACCCTAAAGCTTGAACAACGTGTGGAGGATTCAGAGTAAATGTTGGAATTGCACTTCTTAGTGATAAGGATCCTAGAGAATTTCCTATACGGTAACATTTGTGTTCAGGCGAAAATCATACTTGTTTTGTGACATTTGAGGGCACATGTTCACACAGGCCATGATTTTACAGAATAGTGAACCTAGTTAGGAGTACTCTGAGTTATCAGAATGGTGAAACTAGTGAGGAGTACTCTGAGTTAAATGTGGCAAGTGCACTGTAGGAGAAGTATCGTACAGAAGTTTCTGTATTGTAATTCTTTGTGTTCAGGAGGAAATCACACTTGGTTTACGAAGTTTCCATGAAACATGTTCATGCATGTCTTTCCCTTCCAAAATAGTGAAGTAAGTGAAGAGGACTCACAGTTACAAATGTAGCATGTCCACTTATTTGGGATAAGTATCCTACACAGGGTGCTAGACTGTAAAACTTTGTATTCTGGAGAAAACAACATTTGTTTTGTGCTGATTCTACCAACGATGTTCCTTTCCAAAATAGTGAACCAAGTGAAGAGGACTCACAGTTATATATGTAGCATGTGCACTTATATGGGATAAGTAATCTACACAGGGTTCTAGACTGTAAAACTTTGAATTCTGGAGAAAACAACATTTGTTTTGTTAAATGTGGCAAGTGCACTTTAGGAGAAGTATCGTACACAAGTTTCTATATTGTAATTCTTTGTCTTCAGGAGGAAATCACACTTGGTTTACGACGTTTCCATGAAACATGTTCATGCATGTCTTTCCCTTCCAAAATAGTGAAGTAAGTGAAGAGGACTCACAGTTATATATGTAGCATGTGCACTGATATGGGATAAGCAATCTACACAGGGTTCTAGACTGTAAAACTTTGTATTCTGGAGAAAACAACATTTGTTTTGTGCTGATTGTACCAACGATATTCAGGCTTGTAATGAGCTTGAAAATAGTGACCACGAGGGATCGCGTCAAATTCACATGTTTCACTTTCTCTTCTCAGTGATAAGAATCCTGTAGATGTTCCTACGTTGTAAGTTTTTATGTTCAGGAGAAATTCACACTGGTTTTGTGACGTTTTCAGGGAATATGTTCACGCAAGCCTTGATTTTCCAAAAGAGTGAACCAAGTGAGGAGGACTGCGAGTCAAATGTTGGAGGTGCACTTCATAGGGATAAGTATCCTACAGAAGATTCTGTAGTGTTACATTTTGTAAGGTTCAGGAGAAGATCATACTTGTTTTGCGACATTCGCATATAACATGTTCACGCAGGCCGTGATTACCCTAAAGAGTGAACCACGTGTGGAGGATTCAGAGTAAATGTTGGAATTGCACTTCTTAGTGATAAGGATCCTAGAGAATTTCCTATACGGTAACATTTGTGTTCAGGCGAGAATCATACTTGTTTTGTGACATTTGAGGGCACATGTTCACACAGGCCATGATTTTACAGAATAGTGAACTACTGAGGAGTACTCTGAGTTAACAGAATAGTGAAACTAGTGAGGAGTACTCTGAGTTAAATGTGGCAAGTGCACTGTAGGAGAAGTATCGTACAGAAGTTTCTGTATTGTAATTCTTTGTGTTCAGGAGGAAATCACACTTGGTTTACGAAGTTTCCATGAAACATGTTCATGCATGTCTTTCCCTTCCAAAATAGTGAAGTAAGTGAAGAGGACTCACAGTTACATATGTAGCATGCCACTTATTTGGGATAAGTGTCCTACACAGGGTGCTAGACTGTAAAACTTTGTATTCTGGAGAAAACAACATTTGTTTTGTGCTGATTCTACCAACGATGTTCCTTTCCAAAATAGTGAACCAAGTGAAGAGGACTCACAGTTATATATGTAACATGTGCACTTATATGGGATAAGTAATCTACACAGGGTTCTAGACTGTAAAACTTTTTATTCTGGAGAAAACAACATTTGTTTTGTTAAATGTGGCAAGTGCACTTTAGGAGAAGTATCGTACACAAGTTTCTATATTGTAATTCTTTGTGTTCAGGAGGAAATCACACTTGGTTTACGACGTTTCCATGAAATATGTTCATGCATGTCTTTCCCTTCCAAAAGAGTGAAGTAAGTGAAGAGGACTCACAGTTATATATGTAGCATGTGCACTTATATGGGATAATCAATCTACACAGGGTTCTAGACTGTAAAACTTTGTATTCTGGAGAAAACAACATTTGTTTTGTGCTGATTCTACCAACGATGTTCCTTTCCAAATAGTGAACCAAGTGAAGAGGACTCACAGTTACATATGTAGCATGTCCACTTATTTGGGATAAGTATCCTACACAGGGTGCTAGACTGTAAAACTTTGTATTCTGGAGAAAACAACATTTGTTTTGTGCTGATTGTACCAACGATATTCAGGCTTGTAATGACCTTGAAAATAGTGACCACGAGAGATCGCATCAAATTCACATGTTTCAATTTCTCTTCTCAGTGATAAGAATCCTGTAGATGTTCCTACGTTGTAAGTTTTTAGGTTCAGGAGAAATTCACACTGGTTTTGTGACGTTTTCAGGGAATATGTTCACGCAGGCCTTGATTTTCCAAAAGAGTGAACCAAGTGAGGAGGTCTGCGAGTCAAATGTTGGAGGTGCACTTCTTAGGGATAAGTATCCTACAGAAGATTCTATAGTGTTACATTTTGTAAGGTTCAGGAGAAGATCATACTTGTTTTGCGACATTCGCATATAACATGTTCACGCAGGCCGTGATTACCCTAAAGCGTGAACAACGTGTGGAGGATTCAGAGTAAATGTTGGAATTGCACTTCTTAGTGATAAGGATCCTAGAGAATTTCCTATACGGTAACATTTGTGTTCAGGCGAAAATCATACTTGTTTTGTGACATTTGAGGGCACATGTTCACACAGGCCATGATTTTACAGAATAGTGAACCTAGTTAGGAGTACTCTGAGTTATCAGAATGGTGAAACTAGTGAGGAGTACTCTGAGTTAAATGTGGCAAGTGCACTGTAGGAGAAGTATCGTACAGAAGTTTCTGTATTGTAATTCTTTGTGTTCAGGAGGAAATCACACTTGGTTTACGAAGTTTCCATGAAACATGTTCATGCATGTCTTTCCCTTCCAAAATAGTGAAGTAAGTGAAGAGGACTCACAGTTACAAATGTAGCATGTCCACTTATTTGGGATAAGTATCCTACACAGGGTGCTAGACTGTAAAACTTTGTATTCTGGAGAAAACAACATTTGTTTTGTGCTGATTCTACCAACGATGTTCCTTTCCAAAATAGTGAACCAAGTGAAGAGGACTCACAGTTATATATGTAGCATGTGCACTTATATGGGATAAGTAATCTACACAGGGTTCTGGACTGTAAAACTTTGAATTCTGGAGAAAACAACATTTGTTTTGTTAAATGTGGCAAGTGCACTTTAGGAGAAGTATCGTACACAAGTTTCTATATTGTAATTCTTTGTGTTCAGGAGGAAATCACACTTGGTTTATGACGTTTCCATGAAATATGTTCATGCATGTCTTTCCCTTCCAAAAGAGTGAAGTAAGTGAAGAGGACTCACAGTTATATATGTAGCATGTGCACTTATATGGGATAATCAATCTACACAGGGTTCTAGACTGTAAAACTTTGTATTCTGGAGAAAACAACATTTGTTTTGTGCTGATTCTACCAACGATGTTCCTTTCCAAATAGTGAACCAAGTGAAGAGGACTCACAGTTACATATGTAGCATGCCACTTATTTGGGATAAGTGTCCTACACAGGGTGCTAGACTGTAAAACTTTGTATTCTGGAGAAAACAACATTTGTTTTGTGCTGATTCTACCAACGATGTTCCTTTCCAAAATAGTGAACCAAGTGAAGAGGACTCACAGTTATATATGTAACATGTGCACTTATATGGGATAAGTAATCTACACAGGGTTCTAGACTGTAAAACTTTTATTCTGGAGAAAACAACATTTGTTTTGTTAAATGTGGCAAGTGCACTTTAGGAGAAGTATCGTACACAAGTTTCTATATTGTAATTCTTTGTCTTCAGGAGGAAATCACACTTGGTTTACGACGTTTCCATGAAACATGTTCATGCATGTCTTTCCCTCCCAAAATAGTGAAGTAAGTGAAGAGGACTCACAGTTATATATGTAGCATGTGCACTTATATGGGATAAGCAATCTACACAGGGTTCTAGACTGTAAAACTTTGTATTCTAGAGAAAACAACATTTGTTTTGTGCCGATTCTACCAACGATGTTCCTTTCCGAAATAGTGAACCAAGTGAAGAGGACTCACAGTTATATGTGTAGCATGTGCACTTATTTGGGATAAGTATCCTACACAGGGTTCTAGACTGTAAATCTTTGTATTCTGGAGAAAACATTTGTTTTGTGCTGATTGTACCAACGATATTCAGGCTTGTAATGAGCTTGAAAATAGTGACCACGAGAGATCGCGTCAAATTCACATGTTTCACTTTCTCTTCTCTTTGATAAGAATCCTGTAGATGTTCCTACGTTGTAAGTTTTTATGTTCAGGAGAAATTCACACTGGTTTTGTGACGTTTTCAGGGAATATGTTCACGCAGCCTTGATTTTCCAAAAGAGTGAACCAAGTGAGGAGGACTGCGAGTCAAATGTTGGAGGTGCACTTCTTAGGGATAAGTATCCTACAGAAGATTCTGTAGTGTTACACTTTGTAAGGTTCAGGAGAAGATCATACTTGTTTTGCGACATTCGCATATAACATGTTCACGTAGGCCGTGATTATCCTAAAGAGTGAACCACGTGTGGAGGATTCAGAGTAAATGTTGGAATTGCACTTCTTAGTGATAAGGATCCTAGAGAATTTCCTATACGGTAACATTTGTGTTCAGGCGAAAATCATACTTGTTTTGTGATATTTGAGGGCACATGTTCACACAGGCCATGATTTTACAGAATAGTGAACCTAGTTAGGAGTACTCTGAGTTAACAGAATAGTGAACCTAGTGAGGAGTACTCTGAGTTAAATGTGGCAAGTGCACTGTAGGAGAAGTATCATACAGAAGTTTCTGTATTGTAATTCTTTGTGTTCAGGAGGAAATCACACTTGGTTTACGACGTTTCCATGAAATATGTTCATGCATGTCTTTCCCTTCCAAAATAGTGAAGTAAGTGAAGAGGACTCACAGTTATATATGTAGCATGTGCACTTATATGGGATAATCAATCTACACAGGGTTCTAGACTGTAAAACTTTGTATTCTGGAGAAAACAACATTTGTTTTGTGCTGATTCTACCAACGATGTTCCTTTCCAAATAGTGAACCAAGTGAAGAGGACTCACAGTTCCATATGTAGCATGTGCACTTATTTGGGTAAGTATCCTACACGGGTGCTAGACTGTAAAACTTTGTATTCTGGAGAAAACAACATTTGTTTTGTGCCGATTCTACCAATGATATTCAGGCTTGTAATGACCTTGAAAATAGTGACCACGAGAGATCGCGTCAAATTCACATGTTTCACTTTCTCTTCTCAGTGATAAGAATCCTGTAGATGTTCCTACGTTGTAAGTTTTTAGGTTCAGGAGAAATTCACACTGGTTTTGTGACGTTTTCAGGGAATATGTTCACGCAGGCCTTGATTTTCCAAAAGAGTGAACCAAGTGAGGAGGACTGCGAGTCAAATGTTGGAGGTGCACTTCTTAGGGATAAGTATCCTACAGAAGATTCTATAGTGTTACATTTTGTAAGGTTCAGGAGAAGATCATACTTGTTTTGCGACATTCGCATATAACATGTTCACGCAGGCCGTGATTACCCTAAAGAGTGAACAACGTGTGGAGGATTCAGAGTAAATGTTGGAATTGCACTTCTTAGTGATAAGGATCCTAGAGAATTTCCTATATGGTAACATTTGTGTTCAGGCGAAAATCATACTTGTTTTGTGACATTTGAGGGCACATGTTCACACAGGCCATGATTTTACAGAATAGTGAACCTAGTTAGGAGTACTCTGAGTTATCAGAATGGTGAAACTACTGAGGAGTACTCTGAGTTAAATGTGGAAAGTGCACTGTAGGAGAAGTATCGTACAGAAGTTTCTGTATTGTAATTCTTTGTGTTCAGGAGGAAATCACACTTGGTTTACGAAGTTTCCATGAAACATGTTCATGCATGTCTTTCCCTTCCAAAATAGTGAAGTAAGTGAAGAGGACTCACAGTTACATATGTAGCATGTCCACTTATTTGGGATAAGTATCCTACACAGGGTGCTAGACTGTAAAACTTTGTATTCTGGAGAAAACAACATTTGTTTTGTGCTGATTCTACCAACGATGTTCCTTTCCAAAATAGTGAACCAAGTGAAGAGGACTCACAGTTATATATGTGGCATGTGCACTTATATGGGATAAGTAATCTACACAGGGTTCTAGACTGTAAAACTTTGAATTCTGGAGAAAACAACATTTGTTTTGTTAAATGTGGCAAGTGCACTTTAGGAGAAGTATCGTACACAAGTTTCTATATTGTAATTCTTTGTCTTCAGGAGGAAATCACACTTGGTTTACGACGTTTCCATGAAACATGTTCATGCATGTCTTTCCCTTCCAAAATAGTGAAGTAAGTGAAGAGGACTCACAGTTATATATGTAGCATGTGCACTGATATGGGATAAGCAATCTACACAGGGTTCTAGACTGTAAAACTTTGTATTCTGGAGAAAACAACATTTGTTTTGTGCTGATTGTACCAACGATATTCAGGCTTGTAATGAGCTTGAAAATAGTGACCACGAGAGATCGCGTAAAATTCACATGTTTCACTTTCTCTTCTCAGTGATAAGAATCCTGTAGATGTTCCTACGTTGTAAGTTTTTATGTTCAGGAGAAATTCACACTGGTTTTGTGACGTTTTCAGGGAATATGTTCACGCAAGCCTTGATTTTCCAAAAGAGTGAACCAAGTGAGGAGGACTGCGAGTCAAATGTTGGAGGTGCACTTCATAGGGATAAGTATCCTACAGAAGATTCTGTAGTGTTACATTTTGTAAGGTTCAGGAGAAGATCATACTTGTTTTGCGACATTCGCATATAACATGTTCACGCAGGCCGTGATTACCCTAAAGAGTGAACCACGTGTGGAGGATTCAGAGTAAATGTTGGAATTGCACTTCTTAGTGATAAGGATCCTAGAGAATTTCCTATACGGTAACATTTGTGTTCAGGCGAAAATCATACTTGTTTTGTGACATTTGAGGGCACATGTTCACACAGGCCATGATTTTACAGAATAGTGAACTACTGAGGAGTACTCTGAGTTAACAGAATAGTGAAACTAGTGAGGAGTACTCTGAGTTAAATGTGGCAAGTGCACTGTAGGAGAAGTATCGTACAGAAGTTTCTGTATTGTAATTCTTTGTGTTCAGGAGGAAATCACACTTGGTTTACGAAGTTTCCATGAAACATGTTCATGCATGTCTTTCCCTTCCAAAATAGTGAAGTAAGTGAAGAGGACTCACAGTTACATATGTAGCATGCCACTTATTTGGGATAAGTGTCCTACACAGGGTGCTAGACTGTAAAACTTTGTATTCTGGAGAAAACAACATTTGTTTTGTGCTGATTCTACCAACGATGTTCCTTTCCAAAATAGTGAACCAAGTGAAGAGGACTCACAGTTATATATGTAACATGTGCACTTATATGGGATAAGTAATCTACACAGGGTTCTAGACTGTAAAACTTTTTATTCTGGAGAAAACAACATTTGTTTTGTTAAATGTGGCAAGTGCACTTTAGGAGAAGTATCGTACACAAGTTTCTATATTGTAATTCTTTGTCTTCAGGAGGAAATCACACTTGGTTTACGACGTTTCCATGAAACATGTTCATGCATGTCTTTCCCTCCCAAAATAGTGAAGTAAGTGAAGAGGACTCACAGTTATATATGTAGCATGTGCACTTATATGGGATAAGCAATCTACACAGGGTTCTAGACTGTAAAACTTTGTATTCTAGAGAAAACAACATTTGTTTTGTGCCGATTCTACCAACGATGTTCCTTTCCGAAATAGTGAACCAAGTGAAGAGGACTCACAGTTATATGTGTAGCATGTGCACTTATTTGGGATAAGTATCCTACACAGGGTTCTAGACTGTAAATCTTTGTATTCTGGAGAAAACATTTGTTTTGTGCTGATTGTACCAACGATATTCAGGCTTGTAATGAGCTTGAAAATAGTGACCACGAGAGATCGCGTCAAATTCACATGTTTCACTTTCTCTTCTCTTTGATAAGAATCCTGTAGATGTTCCTACGTTGTAAGTTTTTATGTTCAGGAGAAATTCACACTGGTTTTGTGACGTTTTCAGGGAATATGTTCACGCAGCCTTGATTTTCCAAAAGAGTGAACCAAGTGAGGAGGACTGCGAGTCAAATGTTGGAGGTGCACTTCTTAGGGATAAGTATCCTACAGAAGATTCTGTAGTGTTACACTTTGTAAGGTTCAGGAGAAGATCATACTTGTTTTGCGACATTCGCATATAACATGTTCACGTAGGCCGTGATTATCCTAAAGAGTGAACCACGTGTGGAGGATTCAGAGTAAATGTTGGAATTGCACTTCTTAGTGATAAGGATCCTAGAGAATTTCCTATACGGTAACATTTGTGTTCAGGCGAAAATCATACTTGTTTTGTGACATTTGAGGGCACATGTTCACACAGGCCATGATTTTACAGAATAGTGAACCTAGTTAGGAGTACTCTGAGTTAACAGAATAGTGAACCTAGTGAGGAGTACTCTGAGTTAAATGTGGCAAGTGCACTGTAGGAGAAGTATCATACAGAAGTTTCTGTATTGTAATTCTTTGTGTTCAGGAGGAAATCACACTTGGTTTACGACGTTTCCATGAAATATGTTCATGCATGTCTTTCCCTTCCAAAATAGTGAAGTAAGTGAAGAGGACTCACAGTTATATATGTAGCATGTGCACTTATATGGGATAATCAATCTACACAGGGTTCTAGACTGTAAAACTTTGTATTCTGGAGAAAACAACATTTGTTTTGTGCTGATTCTACCAACGATGTTCCTTTCCAAATAGTGAACCAAGTGAAGAGGACTCACAGTTACATATGTAGCATGTCCACTTATTTGGGATAAGTATCCTACACAGGGTGCTAGACTGTAAAACTTTGTATTCTGGAGAAAACAACATGTGTTTTGTGCTGATTGTACCAACGATATTCAGGCTTGTAATGACCTTGAAAATAGTGACCACGAGAGATCGCATCAAATTCACATGTTTCAATTTCTCTTCTCAGTGATAAGAATCCTGTAGATGTTCCTACGTTGTAAGTTTTTAGGTTCAGGAGAAATTCACACTGGTTTTGTGACGTTTTCAGGGAATATGTTCACGCAGGCCTTGATTTTCCAAAAGAGTGAACCAAGTGAGGAGGTCTGCGAGTCAAATGTTGGAGGTGCACTTCTTAGGGATAAGTATCCTACAGAAGATTCTATAGTGTTACATTTTGTAAGGTTCAGGAGAAGATCATACTTGTTTTGCGACATTCGCATATAACATGTTCACGCAGGCCGTGATTACCCTAAAGCTTGAACAACGTGTGGAGGATTCAGAGTAAATGTTGGAATTGCACTTCTTAGTGATAAGGATCCTAGAGAATTTCCTATACGGTAACATTTGTGTTCAGGCGAAAATCATACTTGTTTTGTGACATTTGAGGGCACATGTTCACACAGGCCATGATTTTACAGAATAGTGAACCTAGTTAGGAGTACTCTGAGTTATCAGAATGGTGAAACTAGTGAGGAGTACTCTGAGTTAAATGTGGCAAGTGCACTGTAGGAGAAGTATCGTACAGAAGTTTCTGTATTGTAATTCTTTGTGTTCAGGAGGAAATCACACTTGGTTTACGAAGTTTCCATGAAACATGTTCATGCATGTCTTTCCCTTCCAAAATAGTGAAGTAAGTGAAGAGGACTCACAGTTACAAATGTAGCATGTCCACTTATTTGGGATAAGTATCCTACACAGGGTGCTAGACTGTAAAACTTTGTATTCTGGAGAAAACAACATTTGTTTTGTGCTGATTCTACCAACGATGTTCCTTTCCAAAATAGTGAACCAAGTGAAGAGGACTCACAGTTATATATGTAGCATGTGCACTTATATGGGATAAGTAATCTACACAGGGTTCTAGACTGTAAAACTTTGAATTCTGGAGAAAACAACATTTGTTTTGTTAAATGTGGCAAGTGCACTTTAGGAGAAGTATCGTACACAAGTTTCTATATTGTAATTCTTTGTCTTCAGGAGGAAATCACACTTGGTTTACGACGTTTCCATGAAACATGTTCATGCATGTCTTTCCCTTCCAAAATAGTGAAGTAAGTGAAGAGGACTCACAGTTATATATGTAGCATGTGCACTGATATGGGATAAGCAATCTACACAGGGTTCTAGACTGTAAAACTTTGTATTCTGGAGAAAACAACATTTGTTTTGTGCTGATTGTACCAACGATATTCAGGCTTGTAATGAGCTTGAAAATAGTGACCACGAGAGATCGCGTCAAATTCACATGTTTCACTTTCTCTTCTCAGTGATAAGAATCCTGTAGATGTTCCTACGTTGTAAGTTTTTATGTTCAGGAGAAATTCACACTGGTTTTGTGACGTTTTCAGGGAATATGTTCACGCAAGCCTTGATTTTCCAAAAGAGTGAACCAAGTGAGGAGGACTGCGAGTCAAATGTTGGAGGTGCACTTCATAGGGATAAGTATCCTACAGAAGATTCTGTAGTGTTACATTTTGTAAGGTTCAGGAGAAGATCATACTTGTTTTGCGACATTCGCATATAACATGTTCACGCAGGCCGTGATTACCCTAAAGAGTGAACCACGTGTGGAGGATTCAGAGTAAATGTTGGAATTGCACTTCTTAGTGATAAGGATCCTAGAGAATTTCCTATACGGTAACATTTGTGTTCAGGCGAGAATCATACTTGTTTTGTGACATTTGAGGGCACATGTTCACACAGGCCATGATTTTACAGAATAGTGAACTACTGAGGAGTACTCTGAGTTAACAGAATAGTGAAACTAGTGAGGAGTACTCTGAGTTAAATGTGGCAAGTGCACTGTAGGAGAAGTATCGTACAGAAGTTTCTGTATTGTAATTCTTTGTGTTCAGGAGGAAATCACACTTGGTTTACGAAGTTTCCATGAAACATGTTCATGCATGTCTTTCCCTTCCAAAATAGTGAAGTAAGTGAAGAGGACTCACAGTTACATATGTAGCATGCCACTTATTTGGGATAAGTGTCCTACACAGGGTGCTAGACTGTAAAACTTTGTATTCTGGAGAAAACAACATTTGTTTTGTGCTGATTCTACCAACGATGTTCCTTTCCAAAATAGTGAACCAAGTGAAGAGGACTCACAGTTATATATGTAACATGTGCACTTATATGGGATAAGTAATCTACACAGGGTTCTAGACTGTAAAACTTTTTATTCTGGAGAAAACAACATTTGTTTTGTTAAATGTGGCAAGTGCACTTTAGGAGAAGTATCGTACACAAGTTTCTATATTGTAATTCTTTGTGTTCAGGAGGAAATCACACTTGGTTTACGACGTTTCCATGAAATATGTTCATGCATGTCTTTCCCTTCCAAAAGAGTGAAGTAAGTGAAGAGGACTCACAGTTATATATGTAGCATGTGCACTTATATGGGATAATCAATCTACACAGGGTTCTAGACTGTAAAACTTTGTATTCTGGAGAAAACAACATTTGTTTTGTGCTGATTCTACCAACGATGTTCCTTTCCAAATAGTGAACCAAGTGAAGAGGACTCACAGTTACATATGTAGCATGTCCACTTATTTGGGATAAGTATCCTACACAGGGTGCTAGACTGTAAACTTTGTATTCTGGAGAAAACAACATTTGTTTTGTGCTGATTGTACCAACGATATTCAGGCTTGTAATGACCTTGAAAATAGTGACCACGAGAGATCGCATCAAATTCACATGTTTCAATTTCTCTTCTCAGTGATAAGAATCCTGTAGATGTTCCTACGTTGTAAGTTTTTAGGTTCAGGAGAAATTCACACTGGTTTTGTGACGTTTTCAGGGAATATGTTCACGCAGGCCTTGATTTTCCAAAAGAGTGAACCAAGTGAGGAGGTCTGCGAGTCAAATGTTGGAGGTGCACTTCTTAGGGATAAGTATCCTACAGAAGATTCTATAGTGTTACATTTTGTAAGGTTCAGGAGAAGATCATACTTGTTTTGCGACATTCGCATATAACATGTTCACGCAGGCCGTGATTACCCTAAAGCGTGAACAACGTGTGGAGGATTCAGAGTAAATGTTGGAATTGCACTTCTTAGTGATAAGGATCCTAGAGAATTTCCTATACGGTAACATTTGTGTTCAGGCGAAAATCATACTTGTTTTGTGACATTTGAGGGCACATGTTCACACAGGCCATGATTTTACAGAATAGTGAACCTAGTTAGGAGTACTCTGAGTTATCAGAATGGTGAAACTAGTGAGGAGTACTCTGAGTTAAATGTGGCAAGTGCACTGTAGGAGAAGTATCGTACAGAAGTTTCTGTATTGTAATTCTTTGTGTTCAGGAGGAAATCACACTTGGTTTACGAAGTTTCCATGAAACATGTTCATGCATGTCTTTCCCTTCCAAAATAGTGAAGTAAGTGAAGAGGACTCACAGTTACAAATGTAGCATGTCCACTTATTTGGGATAAGTATCCTACACAGGGTGCTAGACTGTAAAACTTTGTATTCTGGAGAAAACAACATTTGTTTTGTGCTGATTCTACCAACGATGTTCCTTTCCAAAATAGTGAACCAAGTGAAGAGGACTCACAGTTATATATGTAGCATGTGCACTTATATGGGATAAGTAATCTACACAGGGTTCTGGACTGTAAAACTTTGAATTCTGGAGAAAACAACATTTGTTTTGTTAAATGTGGCAAGTGCACTTTAGGAGAAGTATCGTACACAAGTTTCTATATTGTAATTCTTTGTGTTCAGGAGGAAATCACACTTGGTTTATGACGTTTCCATGAAATATGTTCATGCATGTCTTTCCCTTCCAAAAGAGTGAAGTAAGTGAAGAGGACTCACAGTTATATATGTAGCATGTGCACTTATATGGGATAATCAATCTACACAGGGTTCTAGACTGTAAAACTTTGTATTCTGGAGAAAACAACATTTGTTTTGTGCTGATTCTACCAACGATGTTCCTTTCCAAATAGTGAACCAAGTGAAGAGGACTCACAGTTACATATGTAGCATGTCCACTTATTTGGGATAAGTATCCTACACAGGGTGCTAGACTGTAAAACTTTGTATTCTGGAGAAAACAACATTTGTTTTGTGCTGATTCTACCAACGATGTTCCTTTCCAAAATAGTGAAGTAAGTGAAGAGGACTCACAGTTATATATGTAGCATGTGCACTTATATGGGATAAGCAATCTACACAGGGTTCTAGACTGTAAAACTTTGTATTCTAGAGAAAACAACATTTGTTTTGTGCCGATTCTACCAACGATGTTCCTTTCCGAAATAGTGAACCAAGTGAAGAGGACTCACAGTTATATGTGTAGCATGTGCACTTATTTGGGATAAGTATCCTACACAGGGTTCTAGACTGTAAATCTTTGTATTCTGGAGAAAACATTTGTTTTGTGCTGATTGTACCAACGATATTCAGGCTTGTAATGAGCTTGAAAATAGTGACCACGAGAGATCGCGTCAAATTCACATGTTTCACTTTCTCTTCTCTTTGATAAGAATCCTGTAGATGTTCCTACGTTGTAAGTTTTTATGTTCAGGAGAAATTCAGACTGGTTTTGTGACGTTTTCAGGGAATATGTTCACGCAGCCTTGATTTTCCAAAAGAGTGAACCAAGTGAGGAGGACTGCGAGTCAAATGTTGGAGGTGCACTTCTTAGGGATAAGTATCCTACAGAAGATTCTTTAGTGTTACACTTTGTAAGGTTCAGGAGAAGATCATACTTGTTTTGCGACATTCGCATATAACATGTTCACGTAGGCCGTGATTATCCTAAAGAGTGAACCACGTGTGGAGGATTCAGAGTAAATGTTGGAATTGCACTTCTTAGTGATAAGGATCCTAGAGAATTTCCTATACGGTAACATTTGTGTTCAGGCGAAAATCATACTTGTTTTGTGACATTTGAGGGCAAATGTTCACACAGGCCATGATTTTACAGAATAGTGAACCTAGTTAGGAGTACTCTGAGTTAACAGAATAGTGAACCTAGTGAGGAGTACTCTGAGTTAAATGTGGCAAGTGCACTGTAGGAGAAGTATCGTACAGAAGTTTCTGTATTGTAATTCTTTGTGTTCAGGAGGAAATCACACTTGGTTTACGAAGTTTCCATGAAACATGTTCATGCATGTCTTTCCCTTCCAAAATAGTGAAGTAAGTGAAGAGGACTCACAGTTACATATGTAGCATGCCACTTATTTGGGATAAGTGTCCTACACAGGGTGCTAGACTGTAAAACTTTGTATTCTGGAGAAAACAACATTTGTTTTGTGCTGATTCTACCAACGATGTTCCTTTCCAAAATAGTGAACCAAGTGAAGAGGACTCACAGTTATATATGTAACATGTGCACTCATATGGGATAAGTAATCTACACAGGGTTCTAGACTGTAAAACTTTTTATTCTGGAGAAAACAACATTTGTTTTGTTAAATGTGGCAAGTGCACTTTAGGAGAAGTATCGTACACAAGTTTCTATATTGTAATTCTTTGTGTTCAGGAGGAAATCACACTTGGTTTACGACGTTTCCATGAAATATGTTCATGCATGTCTTTCCCTTCCAAAAGAGTGAAGTAAGTGAAGAGGACTCACAGTTATATATGTAGCATGTGCACTTATATGGGATAATCAATCTACACAGGGTTCTAGACTGTAAAACTTTGTATTCTGGAGAAAACAACATTTGTTTTGTGCTGATTCTACCAACGATGTTCCTTTCCAAATAGTGAACCAAGTGAAGAGGACTCACAGTTACATATGTAGCATGTCCACTTATTTGGGATAAGTATCCTACACAGGGTGCTAGACTGTAAAACTTTGTATTCTGGAGAAAACAACATTTGTTTTGTGCTGATTGTACCAACGATATTCAGGCTTGTAATGACCTTGAAAATAGTGACCACGAGAGATCGCGTCAAATTCACATGTTTCAATTTCTCTTCTCAGTGATAAGAATCCTGTAGATGTTCCTACGTTGTAAGTTTTTAGGTTCAGGAGAAATTCACACTGGTTTTGTGACGTTTTCAGGGAATATGTTCACGCAGGCCTTGATTTTCCAAAAGAGTGAACCAAGTTAGGAGGTCTGCGAGTCAAATGTTGGAGGTGCACTTCTTAGGGATAAGTATCCTACAGAAGATTCTATAGTGTTACATTTTGTAAGGTTCAGGAGAAGATCATACTTGTTTTGCGACATTCGCATATAACATGTTCACGCAGGCCGTGATTACCCTAAAGCGTGAACAACGTGTGGAGGATTCAGAGTAAATGTTGGAATTGCACTTCTTAGTGATAAGGATCCTAGAGAATTTCCTATACGGTAACATTTGTGTTCAGGCGAAAATCATACTTGTTTTGTGACATTTGAGGGCACATGTTCACACAGGCCATGATTTTACAGAATAGTGAACCTAGTTAGGAGTACTCTGAGTTATCAGAATGGTGAAACTAGTGAGGAGTACTCTGAGTTAAATGTGGCAAGTGCACTGTAGGAGAAGTATCGTACAGAAGTTTCTGTATTGTAATTCTTTGTGTTCAGGAGGAAATCACACTTGGTTTACGAAGTTTCCATGAAACATGTTCATGCATGTCTTTCCCTTCCAAAATAGTGAAGTAAGTGAAGAGGACTCACAGTTACAAATGTAGCATGTCCACTTATTTGGGATAAGTATCCTACACAGGGTGCTAGACTGTAAAACTTTGTATTCTGGAGAAAACAACATTTGTTTTGTGCTGATTCTACCAACGATGTTCCTTTCCAAAATAGTGAACCAAGTGAAGAGGACTCACAGTTATATATGTAGCATGTGCACTTATATGGGATAAGTAATCTACACAGGGTTCTAGACTGTAAAACTTTTTATTCTGGAGAAAACAACATTTGTTTTGTTAAATGTGGCAAGTGCACTTTAGGAGAAGTATCGTACACAAGTTTCTATATTGTAATTCTTTGTGTTCAGGAGGAACTCACACTTGGTTTATGACGTTTCCATGAAATATGTTCATGCATGTCTTTCCCTTCCAAAAGAGTGAAGTAAGTGAAGAGGACTCACAGTTATATATGTAGCATGTGCACTTATATGGGATAATCAATCTACACAGGGTTCTAGACTGTAAACTTTGTATTCTGGAGAAAACAACATTTGTTTTGTGCTGATTCTACCAACGATGTTCCTTTCCAAATAGTGAACCAAGTGAAGAGGACTCACAGTTACATATGTAGCATGTCCACTTATTTGGGATAAGTATCCTACACAGGGTGCTAGACTGTAAAACTTTGTATTCTGGAGAAAACAACATTTGTTTTGTGCTGATTCTACCAACGATGTTCCTTTCCAAAATAGTGAAGTAAGTGAAGAGGACTCACAGTTATATATGTAGCATGTGCACTTATATGGGATAAGCAATCTACACAGGGTTCTAGACTGTAAAACTTTGTATTCTAGAGAAAACAACATTTGTTTTGTGCCGATTCTACCAACGATGTTCCTTTCCGAAATAGTGAACCAAGTGAAGAGGACTCACAGTTATATGTGTAGCATGTGCACTTATTTGGGATAAGTATCCTACACAGGGTTCTAGACTGTAAATCTTTGTATTCTGGAGAAAACATTTGTTTTGTGCTGATTGTACCAACGATATTCAGGCTTGTAATGAGCTTGAAAATAGTGACCACGAGAGATCGCGTCAAATTCACATGTTTCACTTTCTCTTCTCTTGATAAGAATCCTGTAGATGTTCCTACGTTGTAAGTTTTTATGTTCAGGAGAAATTCAGACTGGTTTTTGTGACGTTTTCAGGGAATATGTTCACGCAGCCTTGATTTTCCAAAAGAGTGAACCAAGTGAGGAGGACTGCGAGTCAAATGTTGGAGGTGCACTTCTTAGGGATAAGTATCCTTCAGAAGATTCTTTAGTGTTACACTTTGTAAGGTTCAGGAGAAGATCATACTTGTTTTGCGACATTCGCATATAACATGTTCACGTAGGCCGTGATTATCCTAAAGAGTGAACCACGTGTGGAGGATTCAGAGTAAATGTTGGAATTGCACTTCTTAGTGATAAGGATCCTAGAGAATTTCCTATACGGTAACATTTGTGTTCAGGCGAAAATCATACTTGTTTTGTGACATTTGAGGGCAAATGTTCACACAGGCCATGATTTTACAGAATAGTGAACCTAGTTAGGAGTACTCTGAGTTAACAGAATAGTGAACCTAGTGAGGAGTACTCTGAGTTAAATGTGGCAAGTGCACTGTAGGAGAAGTATCATACAGAAGTTTCTGTATTGTAATTCTTTGTGTTCAGGAGGAAATCACACTTGGTTTACGACGTTTCCATGAAATATGTTCATGCATGTCTTTCCCTTCCAAAATAGTGAAGTAAGTGAAGAGGACTCACAGTTATATATGTAGCATGTGCACTTATATGGGATAATCAATCTACACAGGGTTCTAGACTGTAAAACTTTGTATTCTGGAGAAAACAACATTTGTTTTGTGCTGATTCTACCAACGATGTTCCTTTCCAAATAGTGAACCAAGTGAAGAGGACTCACAGTTACATATGTAGCATGTCCACTTATTTGGGATAAGTATCCTACACAGGGTGCTAGACTGTAAAACTTTGTATTCTGGAGAAAACAACATTTGTTTTGTGCTGATTGTACCAACGATATTCAGGCTTGTAATGACCTTGAAAATAGTGACCACGAGAGATTGCGTCAAATTCACATGTTTCACTTTCTCTTCTCAGTGATAAGAATCCTGTAGATGTTCCTACGTTGTAAGTTTTTAGGTTCAGGAGAAATTCACACTGGTTTTGTGACGTTTTCAGGGAATATGTTCACGCAGGGCCTTGATTTTCCAAAAGAGTGAACCAAGTGAGGAGGTCTGCGAGTCAAATGTTGGAGGTGCACTTCTTAGGGATAAGTATCCTACAGAAGATTCTGTAGTGTTACACTTTGTAAGGTTCAGGAGAAGATCATACTTGTTTTGCGACATTCGCATATAACATGTTCACGCAGGCCGTGATTACCCTAAAGAGTGAACAACGTGTGGAGGATTCAGAGTAAATGTTGGAATTGCACTTCTTAGTGATAAGGATCCTAGAGAATTTCCTATATGGTAACATTTGTGTTCAGGCGAAAATCATACTTGTTTTGTGACATTTGAGGGCACATGTTCACACAGGCCATGATTTTACAGAATAGTGAACCTAGTTAGGAGTACTCTGAGTTATCAGAATGGTGAAACTACTGAGGAGTACTCTGAGTTAAATGTGGAAAGTGCACTGTAGGAGAAGTATCGTACAGAAGTTTCTGTATTGTAATTCTTTGTGTTCAGGAGGAAATCACACTTGGTTTACGAAGTTTCCATGAAACATGTTCATGCATGTCTTTCCCTTCCAAAATAGTGAAGTAAGTGAAGAGGACTCACAGTTACATATGTAGCATGTCCACTTATTTGGGATAAGTATCCTACACAGGGTGCTAGACTGTAAAACTTTGTATTCTGGAGAAAACAACATTTGTTTTGTGCTGATTCTACCAACGATGTTCCTTTCCAAAATAGTGAACCAAGTGAAGAGGACTCACAGTTATATATGTGGCATGTGCACTTATATGGGATAAGTAATCTACACAGGGTTCTAGACTGTAAAACTTTGAATTCTGGAGAAAACAACATTTGTTTTGTTAATGTGGCAAGTGCACTTTAGGAGAAGTATCGTACACAAGTTTCTATATTGTAATTCTTTGTCTTCAGGAGGAAATCACACTTGGTTTACGACGTTTCCATGAAACATGTTCATGCATGTCTTTCCCTTCCAAAATAGTGAAGTAAGTGAAGAGGACTCACAGTTATATATGTAGCATGTGCACTGATATGGGATAAGCAATCTACACAGGGTTCTAGACTGTAAAACTTTGTATTCTGGAGAAAACAACATTTGTTTTGTGCTGATTCTACCAACGATGTTCCTTTCCAAATAGTGAACCAAGTGAAGAGGACTCACAGTTACATATGTAGCATGTCCACTTATTTGGGATAAGTATCCTACACAGGGTGCTAGACTGTAAAACTTTGTATTCTGGAGAAAACAACATTTGTTTTGTGCTGATTGTACCAACGATATTCAGGCTTGTAATGACCTTGAAAATAGTGACCACGAGAGATCGCGTAAAATTCACATGTTTCACTTTCTCTTCTCAGTGATAAGAATCCTGTAGATGTTCCTACGTTGTAAGTTTTTAGGTTCAGGAGAAATTCACACTGGTTTTGTGACGTTTTCAGGGAATATGTTCACGCAGGCCTTGATTTTCCAAAAGAGTGAACCAAGTGAGGAGGTCTGCGAGTCAAATGTTGGAGGTGCACTTCTTAGGGATAAGTATCCTACAGAAGATTCTATAGTGTTACATTTTGTAAGGTTCAGGAGAAGATCATACTTGTTTTTGCGACATTCGCATATAACATGTTCACGCAGGCCGTGATTACCCTAAAGCGTGAACAACGTGTGGAGGATTCAGAGTAAATGTTGGAATTGCACTTCTTAGTGATAAGGATCCTAGAGAATTTCCTATACGGTAACATTTGTGTTCAGGCGAAAATCATACTTGTTTTGTGACATTTGAGGGCACATGTTCACACAGGCCATGATTTTACAGAAGAGTGAACCTAGTTAGGAGTACTCTGAGTTATCAGAATGGTGAACTAGTGAGGAGTACTCTGAGTTAAATGTGGCAAGTGCACTGTAGGAGAAGTATCGTACAGAAGTTTCTGTATTGTAATTCTTTGTGTTCAGGAGGAAATCACACTTGGTTTACGAAGTTTCCATGAAACATGTTCATGCATGTCTTTCCCTTCCAAAATAGTGAAGTAAGTGAAGAGGACTCACAGTTACAAATGTAGCATGTCCACTTATTTGGGATAAGTATCCTACACAGGGTGCTAGACTGTAAAACTTTGTATTCTGGAGAAAACACATTTGTTTTGTGCTGATTCTACCAACGATGTTCCTTTCCAAAATAGTGAACCAAGTGAAGAGGACTCACAGTTATATATGTAGCATGTGCACTTATATGGGATAAGTAATCTACACAGGGTTCTGGACTGTAAAACTTGAATTCTGGAGAAAACAACATTTGTTTTGTTAAATGTGGCAAGTGCACTTTAGGAGAAGTATCGTACACAAGTTGTCTATATTGTAATTCTTTGTGTTCAGGAGGAAATCACACTTGGTTTATGACGTTTCCATGAAATATGTTCATGCATGTCTTTCCCTTCCAAAAGAGTGAAGTAAGTGAAGAGGACTCACAGTTATATATGTAGCATGTGCACTTATATGGGATAATCAATCTACACAGGGTTCTAGACTGTAAAACTTTGTATTCTGGAGAAAACAACATTTGTTTTGTGCTGATTCTACCAACGATGTTCCTTTCCAAATAGTGAACCAAGTGAAGAGGACTCACAGTTACATATGTAGCATGCCACTTATTTGGGATAAGTGTCCTACACAGGGTGCTAGACTGTAAAACTTTGTATTCTGGAGAAAACAACATTTGTTTTGTGCTGATTCTACCAACGATGTTCCTTTCCAAAATAGTGAACCAAGTGAAGAGGACTCACAGTTATATATGTAACATGTGCACTTATATGGGATAAGTAATCTACACAGGGTTCTAGACTGTAAAACTTTTATTCTGGAGAAAACAACATTTGTTTTGTTAAATGTGGCAAGTGCACTTTAGGAGAAGTATCGTACACAAGTTTCTATATTGTAATTCTTTGTCTTCAGGAGGAAATCACACTTGGTTTACGACGTTTCCATGAAACATGTTCATGCATGTCTTTCCCTCCCAAAATAGTGAAGTAAGTGAAGAGGACTCACAGTTATATATGTAGCATGTGCACTTATATGGGATAAGCAATCTACACAGGGTTCTAGACTGTAAAACTTTGTATTCTAGAGAAAACAACATTTGTTTTGTGCCGATTCTACCAACGATGTTCCTTTCCGAAATAGTGAACCAAGTGAAGAGGACTCACAGTTATATGTGTAGCATGTGCACTTATTTGGGATAAGTATCCTACACAGGGTTCTAGACTGTAAATCTTTGTATTCTGGAGAAAACATTTGTTTTGTGCTGATTGTACCAACGATATTCAGGCTTGTAATGAGCTTGAAAATAGTGACCACGAGAGATCGCGTCAAATTCACATGTTTCACTTTCTCTTCTCTTTGATAAGAATCCTGTAGATGTTCCTACGTTGTAAGTTTTTATGTTCAGGAGAAATTCACACTGGTTTTGTGACGTTTTCAGGGAATATGTTCACGCAGCCTTGATTTTCCAAAAGAGTGAACCAAGTGAGGAGGACTGCGAGTCAAATGTTGGAGGTGCACTTCTTAGGGATAAGTATCCTACAGAAGATTCTGTAGTGTTACACTTTGTAAGGTTCAGGAGAAGATCATACTTGTTTTGCGACATTCGCATATAACATGTTCACGTAGGCCGTGATTATCCTAAAGAGTGAACCACGTGTGGAGGATTCAGAGTAAATGTTGGAATTGCACTTCTTAGTGATAAGGATCCTAGAGAATTTCCTATACGGTAACATTTGTGTTCAGAGGCGAAAATCATACTTGTTTTGTGATATTTGAGGGCACATGTTCACACAGGCCATGATTTTACAGAATAGTGAACCTAGTTAGGAGTACTCTGAGTTAACAGAATAGTGAACCTAGTGAGGAGTACTCTGAGTTAAATGTGGCAAGTGCACTGTAGGAGAAGTATCATACAGAAGTTTCTGTATTGTAATTCTTTGTGTTCAGGAGGAAATCACACTTGGTTTACGACGTTTCCATGAAATATGTTCATGCATGTCTTTCCCTTCCAAATAGTGAAGTAAGTGAAGAGGACTCACAGTTATATATGTAGCATGTGCACTTATATGGATAATCAATCTACACAGGGTTCTAGACTGTAAAACTTTGTATTCTGGAGAAAACAACATTTGTTTTGTGCTGATTCTACCAACGATGTTCCTTTCCAAATAGTGAACCAAGTGAAGAGGACTCACAGTTCCATATGTAGCATGTGCACTTATTTGGGTAGTATCCTACACGGGTGCTAGACTGTAAAACTTTGTATTCTGGAGAAAACAACATTTGTTTTGTGCCGATTCTACCAATGATATTCAGGCTTGTAATGACCTTGAAAATAGTGACCACGAGAGATCGCGTCAAATTCACATGTTTCACTTTCTCTTCTCAGTGATAAGAATCCTGTAGATGTTCCTACGTTGTAAGTTTTTAGGTTCAGGAGAAATTCACACTGGTTTTGTGACGTTTTCAGGGAATATGTTCACGCAGGCCTTGATTTTCCAAAAGAGTGAACCAAGTGAGGAGGACTGCGAGTCAAATGTTGGAGGTGCACTTCTTAGGGATAAGTATCCTACAGAAGATTCTATAGTGTTACATTTTGTAAGGTTCAGGAGAAGATCATACTTGTTTTGCGACATTCGCATATAACATGTTCACGCAGGCCGTGATTACCCTAAAGAGTGAACAACGTGTGGAGGATTCAGAGTAAATGTTGGAATTGCACTTCTTAGTGATAAGGATCCTAGAGAATTTCCTATACGGTAACATTTGTGTTCAGGCGAAAATCATACTTGTTTTGTGACATTTGAGGGCACATGTTCACACAGGCCATGATTTTACAGAATAGTGAACTACTGAGGAGTACTCTGAGTTAACAGAATAGTGAAACTAGTGAGGAGTACTCTGAGTTAAATGTGGCAAGTGCACTGTAGGAGAAGTATCGTACAGAAGTTTCTGTATTGTAATTCTTTGTGTTCAGGAGGAAATCACACTTGGTTTACGAAGTTTCCATGAAACATGTTCATGCATGTCTTTCCCTTCCAAAATAGTGAAGTAAGTGAAGAGGACTCACAGTTACATATGTAGCATGTCCACTTATTTGGGATAAGTATCCTACACAGGGTGCTAGACTGTAAAACTTTGTATTCTGGAGAAAACAAACATTTGTTTTGTGCTGATTCTACCAACGATGTTCCTTTCCAAAATAGTGAACCAAGTGAAGAGGACTCACAGTTATATATGTGGCATGTGCACTTATATGGGATAAGTAATCTACACAGGGTTCTAGACTGTAAAACTTTGAATTCTGGAGAAAACAACCATTTGTTTTGTTAAATGTGGCAAGTGCACTTTAGGAGAAGTATCGTACACAAGTTTCTATATTGTAATTCTTTGTCTTCAGGAGGAAATCACACTTGGTTTACGACGTTTCCATGAAACATGTTCATGCATGTCTTTCCCTTCCAAAATAGTGAAGTAAGTGAAGAGGGACTCACAGTTATATATGTAGCATGTGCACTGATATGGGATAAGCAATCTACACAGGGTTCTAGACTGTAAAACTTTGTATTCTGGAGAAAACAACATTTGTTTTGTGCTGATTGTACCAACGATATTCAGGCTTGTAATGAGCTTGAAAATAGTGACCACGAGAGATCGCGTAAAATTCACATGTTTCACTTTCTCTTCTCAGTGATAAGAATCCTGTAGATGTTCCTACGTTGTAAGTTTTTATGTTCAGGAGAAATTCACACTGGTTTGTGACGTTTTCAGGGAATATGTTCACGCAAGCCTTGATTTTCCAAAAGAGTGAACCAAGTGAGGAGGACTGCGAGTCAAATGTTGGAGGTGCACTTCATAGGGATAAGTATCCTACAGAAGATTCTGTAGTGTTACATTTTGTAAGGTTCAGGAGAAGATCATACTTGTTTTGCGACATTCGCATATAACATGTTCACGCAGGCCGTGATTACCCTAAAGAGTGAACCACGTGTGGAGGATTCAGAGTAAATGTTGGAATTGCACTTCTTAGTGATAAGGATCCTAGAGAATTTCCTATACGGTAACATTTGTGTTCAGGCGAAAATCATACTTGTTTTGTGACATTTGAGGGCACATGTTCACACAGGCCATGATTTTACAGAATAGTGAACTACTGAGGAGTACTCTGAGTTAACAGAATAGTGAAACTAGTGAGGAGTACTCTGAGTTAAATGTGGCAAGTGCACTGTAGGAGAAGTATCGTACAGAAGTTTCTGTATTGTAATTCTTTGTGTTCAGGAGGAAATCACACTTGGTTTACGAAGTTTCCATGAAACATGTTCATGCATGTCTTTCCCTTCCAAAATAGTGAAGTAAGTGAAGAGGACTCACAGTTACATATGTAGCATGCCACTTATTTGGGATAAGTGTCCTACACAGGGTGCTAGACTGTAAAACTTTGTATTCTGGAGAAAACAACATTTGTTTTGTGCTGATTCTACCAACGATGTTCCTTTCCAAATAGTGAACCAAGTGAAGAGGACTCACAGTTATATATGTAACATGTGCACTTATATGGGATAAGTAATCTACACAGGGTTCTAGACTGTAAAACTTTTTATTCTGGAGAAAACAACATTTGTTTTGTTAAATGTGGCAAGTGCACTTTAGGAGAAGTATCGTACACAAGTTTCTATATTGTAATTCTTTGTCTTCAGGAGGAAATCACACTTGGTTTACGACGTTTCCATGAAACATGTTCATGCATGTCTTTCCCTCCCAAAATAGTGAAGTAAGTGAAGAGGACTCACAGTTATATATGTAGCATGTGCACTTATATGGGATAAGCAATCTACACAGGGTTCTAGACTGTAAAACTTTGTATTCTAGAGAAAACAACATTTGTTTTGTGCCGATTCTACCAACGATGTTCCTTTCCGAAATAGTGAACCAAGTGAAGAGGACTCACAGTTATATGTGTAGCATGTGCACTTATTTGGGATAAGTATCCTACACAGGGTTCTAGACTGTAAATCTTTGTATTCTGGAGAAAACATTTGTTTTGTGCTGATTGTACCAACGATATTCAGGCTTGTAATGAGCTTGAAAATAGTGACCACGAGAGATCGCGTCAAATTCACATGTTTCACTTTCTCTTCTCTTTGATAAGAATCCTGTAGATGTTCCTACGTTGTAAGTTTTTATGTTCAGGAGAAATTCAGACTGGTTTTGTGACGTTTTCAGGGAATATGTTCACGCAGCCTTGATTTTCCAAAAGAGTGAACCAAGTGAGGAGGACTGCGAGTCAAATGTTGGAGGTGCACTTCTTAGGGATAAGTATCCTACAGAAGATTCTATAGTGTTACACTTTGTAAGGTTCAGGAGAAGATCATACTTGTTTTGCGACATTCGCATATAACATGTTCACGCAGGCCGTGATTATCCTAAAGAGTGAACCACGTGTGGAGGATTCAGAGTAAATGTTGGAATTGCACTTCTTAGTGATAAGGATCCTAGAGAATTTCCTATACGGTAACATTTGTGTTCAGGCGAAAATCATACTTGTTTTGTGACATGTGAGGGCACATGTTCACACAGGCCATGATTTTACAGAATAGTGAACCTAGTTAGGAGTACTCTGAGTTAACAGAATAGTGAACCTAGTGAGGAGTACTCTGAGTTAAATGTGGCAAGTGCACTGTAGGAGAAGTATCGTACAGAAGTTTCTGTATTGTAATTCTTGTGTTCAGGAGGAAATCACACTTGGTTTACGAAGTTTCCATGAAACATGTTCATGCATGTCTTTCCCTTCCAAAATAGTGAAGTAAGTGAAGAGGACTCACAGTTACATATGTAGCATGCCACTTATTTGGGATAAGTGTCCTACACAGGGTGCTAGACTGTAAAACTTTGTATTCTGGAGAAAACAACATTTGTTTTGTGCTGATTCTACCAACGATGTTCCTTTCCAAAATAGTGAACCAAGTGAAGAGGACTCACAGTTATATATGTAACATGTGCACTCATATGGGATAAGTAATCTACACAGGGTTCTAGACTGTAAAACTTTTTATTCTGGAGAAAACAACATTTGTTTTGTTAATGTGGCAAGTGCACTTTAGGAGAAGTATCGTACACAAGTTTCTATATTGTAATTCTTTGTGTTCAGGAGGAAATCACACTTGGTTTACGACGTTTCCATGAATATGTTCATGCATGTCTTTCCCTTCCAAAAGAGTGAAGTAAGTGAAGAGGACTCACAGTTATATATGTAGCATGTGCACTTATATGGGATAATCAATCTACACAGGGTTCTAGACTGTAAAACTTTGTATTCTGGAGAAAACAACATTTGTTTTGTGCTGATTCTACCAACGATGTTCCTTTCCAAATAGTGAACCAAGTGAAGAGGACTCACAGTTACATATGTAGCATGTCCACTTATTTGGGATAAGTATCCTACACAGGGTGCTAGACTGTAAAACTTTGTATTCTGGAGAAAACAACATTTGTTTTGTGCTGATTGTACCAACGATATTCAGGCTTGTAATGACCTTGAAAATAGTGACCACGATAGATCGCGTCAAATTCACATGTTTCAATTTCTCTTCTCAGTGATAAGAATCCTGTAGATGTTCCTACGTTGTAAGTTTTTAGGTTCAGGAGAAATTCACACTGGTTTTGTGACGTTTTCAGGGAATATGTTCACGCAGGCCTGATTTTCCAAAAGAGTGAACCAAGTGAGGAGGTCTGCGAGTCAAATGTTGGAGGTGCACTTCTTAGGGATAAGTATCCTACAGAAGATTCTATAGTGTTACATTTGTAAGGTTCAGGAGAAGATCATACTTGTTTTGCGACATTCGCATATAACATGTTCACGCAGGCCGTGATTACCCTAAAGCGTGAACAACGTGTGGAGGATTCAGAGTAAATGTTGGAATTGCACTTCTTAGTGATAAGGATCCTAGAGAATTTCCTATACGGTAACATTTGTGTTCAGGCGAAAATCATACTTGTTTTGTGACATTTGAGGGCACATGTTCACACAGGCCATGATTTTACAGAATAGTGAACCTAGTTAGGAGTACTCTGAGTTATCAGAATGGTGAAACTAGTGAGGAGTACTCTGAGTTAAATGTGGCAAGTGCACTGTAGGAGAAGTATCGTACAGAAGTTCTGTATTGTAATTCTTGTGTTCAGGAGGAAATCACACTTGGTTTACGAAGTTTCCATGAAACATGTTCATGCATGTCTTTCCCTTCCAAATAGTGAAGTAAGTGAAGAGGACTCACAGTTACAAATGTAGCATGTCCACTTATTTGGGATAAGTATCCTACACAGGGTGCTAGACTGTAAAACTTTGTATTCTGGAGAAAACAACATTTGTTTTGTGCTGATTCTACCAACGATGTTCCTTTCCAAAATAGTGAACCAAGTGAAGAGGACTCACAGTTATATATGTAGCATGTGCACTTATATGGGATAAGTATCTATCTACACAGGGTTCTTAGACTGTAAAACTGTTTATTCTGGGAAAAACAACATTTGTTTTGTTAAATGTGGCAAGTGCACTTTAGGAGAAGTATCGTACACAAGTTGTCTATATTGTAATTCTTTGTGTCAGGAGGAACTCACACTTGGTTTATGACGTTTCCATGAAATATGTTCATGCATGTCTTTCCCTTCCAAAAGAGTGAAGTAAGTGAAGAGGACTCACAGTTATATATGTAGCATGTGCACTTATATGGGATAAGTCAATCTACACAGGGTTCTAGACTGTAAAACTTTGTATTCTGGGAGAAAACAACATTTGTTTTGTGCTGATTCTACCAACGATGTTCCTTTCCAAATAGTGAACCAAGTGAAGAGGACTCACAGTTACATATGTAGCATGTCCACTTATTTGGGATAAGTATCCTACACAGGGTGCTAGACTGTAAAACTTTGTATTCTGGAGAAAACAACATTTGTTTTGTGCTGATTCTACCAACGATGTTCCTTTCCAAAATAGTGAAGTAAGTGAAAGGACTCACAGTTATATATGTAGCATGTGCACTTATATGGGATAAGCAATCTACACAGGGTTCTAGACTGTAAAACTTTGTATTCTAGAGAAAAACAACATTTGTTTGTGCCGATTCTACCAACGATGTTCCTTTCCGAAATAGTGAACCAAGTGAAGAGGACTCACAGTTATATGTGTAGCATGTGCACTTATTTGGGATAAGTATCCTACACAGGGTTCTAGACTGTAAATCTTTGTATTCTGGAGAAAACATTTGTTTTGTGCTGATTGTACCAACGATATTCAGGCTTGTAATGAGCTTGAAAATAGTGACCACGAGAGATCGCGTCAAATTCACATGTTTCACTTTCTCTTCTCTTTGATAAGAATCCTGTAGATGTTCCTACGTTGTAAGTTTTTATGTTCAGGAGAAATTCAGACTGGTTTTGTGACGTTTTCAGGGAATATGTTCACGCAGCCTTGATTTTCCAAAAGAGTGAACCAAGTGAGGAGGACTGCGAGTCAAATGTTGGAGGTGCACTTCTTAGGGATAAGTATCCTACAGAAGATTCTTTAGTGTTACACTTTGTAAGGTTCAGGAGAAGATCATACTTGTTTTGCGACATTCGCATATAACATGTTCACGTAGGCCGTGATTATCCTAAAGAGTGAACCACGTGTGGAGGATTCAGAGTAAATGTTGGAATTGCACTTCTTAGTGATAAGGATCCTAGAGAATTTCCTATACGGTAACATTTGTGTTCAGGCGAAAATCATACTTGTTTTGTGACATTTGAGGGCAAATGTTCACACAGGCCATGATTTTACAGAATAGTGAACCTAGTTAGGAGTACTCTGAGTTAACAGAATAGTGAACCTAGTGAGGAGTACTCTGAGTTAAATGTGGCAAGTGCACTGTAGGAGAAGTATCATACAGAAGTTTCTGTATTGTAATTCTTTGTGTTCAGGAGGAAATCACACTTGGTTTACGACGTTCCATGAAATATGTTCATGCATGTCTTTCCCTTCCAAAATAGTGAAGTAAGTGAAGAGGACTCACAGTTATATATGTAGCATGTGCACTTATATGGGATAATCAATCTACACAGGGTTCTAGACTGTAAAACTTTGTATTCTGGAGAAAACAACATTTGTTTTGTGCTGATTCTACCAACGATGTTCCTTTCCAAATAGTGAACCAAGTGAAGAGGACTCACAGTTACATATGTAGCATGTCCACTTATTTGGGATAAGTATCCTACACAGGGTGCTAGACTGTAAAACTTTGTATTCTGGAGAAAACAACATTTGTTTTGTGCTGATTGTACCAACGATATTCAGGCTTGTAATGACCTTGAAAATAGTGACCACGAGAGATTGCGTCAAATTCACATGTTTCACTTTCTCTTCTCAGTGATAAGAATCCTGTAGATGTTCCTACGTTGTAAGTTTTTAGGTTCAGGAGAAATTCACACTGGTTTTGTGACGTTTTCAGGGAATATGTTCACGCAGGCCTTGATTTTCCAAAAGAGTGAACCAAGTGAGGAGGTCTGCGAGTCAAATGTTGGAGGTGCACTTCTTAGGGATAAGTATCCTACAGAAGATTCTATAGTGTTACATTTTGTAAGGTTCAGGAGAAGATCATACTTGTTTTGCGACATTCGCATATAACATGTTCACGCAGGCCGTGATTACCCTAAAGAGTGAACCACGTGTGGAGGATTCAGAGTAAATGTTGGAATTGCACTTCTTAGTGATAAGGATCCTAGAGAATTTCCTATACGGTAACATTTGTGTTCAGGCGAAAATCATACTTGTTTTGTGACATTTGAGGGCACATGTTCACACAGGCCATGATTTTACAGAATAGTGAACCTAGTTAGGAGTACTCTGAGTTATCAGAATGGTGAAACTAGTGAGGAGTACTCTGAGTTAAATGTGGCAAGTGCACTGTAGGAGAAGTATCGTACAGAAGTTTCTGTATTGTAATTCTTTGTGTTCAGGGAAGAAATCACACTTGGTTTACGAAGTTTCCATGAAACATGTTCATGCATGTCTTTCCCTTCCAAAATAGTGAAGTAAGTGAAGAGGACTCACAGTTACATATGTAGCATGTCCACTTATTTGGGATAAGTATCCTACACAGGCTGCTAGACTGTAAACGTTGTATTCTGGAGAAAACAACATTTGTTTTGTGCTGATTCTACCAACGATGTTCCTTTCCAAAATAGTGAACCAAGTGAAGAGGACTCACAGTTATATTTGTAGCATGTGCACTTATATGGAATAAGTAATCTACACAGGGTTTCTAGACCTGTAAAACTTGTATTCTGGAGAAAACAACATTTGTTTTGTTAAATGTGGCAAGTGCACTTTAGGAGAAGTATCGTACACAAGTTTCTATATTGTAATTCTTTGTCTTCAGGAGGAAATCACACTTGGTTTACGACGTCCATGAAACATGTTCATGCATGTCTTTCCCTTCCAAAATAGTGAAGTAAGTGAAGAGGACTCACAGTTATATAGGTAGCATGTGCACTGATATGGGAATAAGCAATCTACACAGGGTTCTAGACTGTAAAACTTTTGTATTCTGGAGAAACAACATTTGTTTTGTGCTGATTGTACCAACGATGTTCCTTTCCAAATAGTGAACCAAGTGAAGAGGACTCACAGTTACATATGTAGCATGTCCACTTATTTGGGATAAGTATCCTACACAGGTGCTAGACTGTAAAACTTTGTATTGTGGAGAAAACAACAGTTGTTTTGTGCTGATTCTACCAACGATGTTCCTTTCCAAAATAGTGAACAAGTGAAGAGGACTCACAGTTATATGTGTAGCATGTGCACTCATTTGGGATAAGTATCCTCCACAGGGTTCTAGACTGTAAAACTTTGTATTCTGGAGAAAACAACATTTGTTTTGTGCTGATTGTACCAACGATATTCAGGCTTGTAATGAGCTTGAAATAGTGACCACGAGAGATCGCGTCAAATTCACATGTTTCACTTTCTCTTCTCAGTGATAAGAATCCTGTAGATGTTCCTACGTTGTAAGTTTTGATGTTCAGGAGAAATTCACATGTTTTGTGACGTTTTCAGGGAATATGTTCATGCAGGCCTTGATTTTCCAAAAGAGTGAACCAAGTGAGGAGGACTGCGAGTCACATGTTGGAGGTGCACTTCATTAGGGATAAGTATCCTACAGAAGATTCTGTAGTGTTACACTTTGTAAGGTATCAGGAGAAGATCATACTTGTTTTGCGACATTCGCATATAACATGTTCACGCTAGGCCGTGATTATCCTAAAGAGTGAACCACGTGTGGAGGATTCAGAGTAAATGTTGGAATTGCACTTCTTAGTGATAAGGATCCTAGAGAATTTCGTATACTGTAACATTTGTGTTCAGGCGAAAATCATACTTGTTTTGTGACATTTGAGGGCACATGTTCACACAGGCCATGATTTTACAGAATAGTGAACTACGTGAGGAGTACTCTGAGTTATCAGAATAGTGAAACTAGTGAGGAGTACTCTGAGTTAAATGTGGCAAGTGCACTGTAGGAGAAGTATCGTACAGAAGTTTCTGTATTGTAATTCTTTGTGTTCAGGAGGAAATCACACTTGGTTTACGAAGTTTCCATGAAACATGTTCATGCATGTCTTTCCCTTCCAAAATAGTGAAGTAAGTGAAGAGGACTCACAGTTACATATTAGCATGCCACTTATTTGGGATAAGTGTCCTACACAGGGTGCTAGACTGTAAAACTTTGTATTCTGGAGAAAACAACATTTGTTTTGTGCTGATTCTACCAACGATGTTCCTTTCCAAAATAGTGAACCAAGTGAAGAGGACTCACAGTTATATATGTAACATGTGCACTTATATGGGATAAGTAATCTACACAGGGTTCTAGACTGTAAAACTTTTTATCTGGAGAAAACAACATTTGTTTTGTTAAATGTGGCAAGTGCACTTTAGGAGAAGTATCGTACACAAGTTTCTATATTGTAATTCTTTGTGTTCAGGAGGAAATCACACTTGGTTTACGACGTTTCCATGAAATATGTTCATGCATGTCTTTCCTTCCAAAATAGTGAAGTAAGTGAAGAGGACTCACAGTTATATATGTAGCATGTGCACTTATATGGGATAATCAATCTACACAGGGTTCTAGACTGTAAAACTTTGTATTCTGGAGAAAACAACATTTTTTGTGCTGATTCTACCAACGATGTTCCTTTCCAAATAGTGAACCAAGTGAAGAGGACTCACAGTTACATATGTAGCATGTCCACTTATTTGGGATAAGTATCCTACACAGGGTGCTAGACTGTAAAACTTTGTATTCTGGAGAAAACAACATTTGTTTTGTGCTGATTGTACCAACGATATTCAGGCTTGTAATGACCTTGAAAATAGTGACCACGAGAGATCGCATCAAATTCACATGTTTCATTTCTCTTCTCAGTGATAAGAATCCTGTAGATGTTCCTACGTTGTAAGTTTTTAGGTTCAGGAGAAATTCACACTGGTTTTGTGACGTTTTCAGGGAATATGTTCACGCAGGCCTTGATTTTCCAAAAGAGTGAACCAAGTGAGGAGGTCTGCGAGTCAAATGTTGGAGGTGCACTTCTTAGGGATAAGTATCCTACAGAAGATTCTGTAGTGTTACACTTTGTAAGGTTCAGGAGAAGATCATACTTGTTTTGCGACATTCGCATATAACATGTTCACGCAGGCCGTGATTACCCTAAAGAGTGAACAACGTGTGGAGGATTCAGAGTAAATGTTGGAATTGCACTTCTTAGTGATAAGGATCCTAGAGAATTTCCTATACGGTAACATTTGTGTTCAGGCGAAAATCATACTTGTTTTGTGACATTTGAGGGCACATGTTCACACAGGCCATGATTTTACAGAATAGTGAACCTAGTTAGGAGTACTCTGAGTTATCAGAATGGTGAAACTAGTGAGGAGTACTCTGAGTTAAATGTGGCAAGTGCACTGTAGGAGAAGTATCGTACAGAAGTTTCGGTATGTAATTCTTTGTGTTCAGGAGGAAATCACACTTGGTTTACGACGTTTCCATGAAACATGTTCATGCATGTCTTTCCCTTCCAAAATAGTGAAGTAAGTGAAGAGGACTCACAGTTACAAATGTAGCATGTCCACTTATTTGGGATAAGTATCCTACACAGGGTGCTAGACTGTAAAACTTTGTATTCTGGAGAAAACAACATTTGTTTTGTGCTGATTCTACCAACGATGTTCCTTTCCAAAATAGTGAACCAAGTGAAGAGGACTCACAGTTATATATGTAGCATGTGCACTTATATGGGATAAGTAATCTACACAGGGTTCTGGACTGTAAAACTTTGAATTCTGGAGAAAACAACATTTGTTTTGTTAAATGTGGCAAGTGCACTTTAGGAGAAGTATCGTACACAAGTTTCTAATTGTAATTCTTTGTGTTCAGGAGGAACTCACACTTGGTTTATGACGTTTCCATGAAATATGTTCATGCATGTCTTTCCCTTCCAAAAGAGTGAAGTAAGTGAAGAGGACTCAGTTATATATGTAGCATGTGCACTTATATGGATAATCAATCTACACAGGGTTCTAGACTGTAAAACTTTGTATTCTGGAGAAAACAACATTTGTTTGTGCTGATTCTACCAACGATGTTCCTTTCCAAATAGTGAACAAGTGAAGAGGACTCACAGTTACATATGTAGCATGTCCACTTATTTGGGATAAGTATCCTACACAGGGTGCTAGACTGTAAAACTTTGTATTCTGGAGAAAACAACATTTGTTTTGTGCTGATTCTACCAACGATGTTCCTTTCCAAAATAGTGAAGTAAGTGAAGAGGACTCACAGTTATATATGTAGCATGTGCACTTATATGGGATAAGCAATCTACACAGGGTTCTAGACTGTAAAACTTTGTATTCTAGAGAAAACAACATTTGTTTTGTGCCGATTCTACCAACGATGTTCCTTTCCGAAATAGTGAACCAAGTGAAGAGGACTCACAGTTATATGTGTAGCATGTGCACTTATTTGGGATAAGTATCCTACACAGGGTTCTAGACTGTAAATCTTTGTATTGCTGGAGAAAACATTTGTTTTGTGCTGATTGTACCAACGATATTCAGGCTTGTAATGACCTGAAAATAGTGACAGCGAGAGATCGCAGTCAATTCACATGTTTCACTTTCTCTTCTCATTTGATAAGAATCCTGTAGATGTTCCTACGTTGTAAGTTTTTAGGTTCAGGAGAAATTCACGACTGGTTTTTGTGACGTTTTCAGGGAATATGTTCACGCAGGCCTTGATTTTCCAAAAGAGTGAACCAAGTGAGGAGGTCTGCGAGTCAATGTTGGAGGTGCACTTCTTAGGGATAAGTATCCTACAGAAGATTCTTTAGTGTTACACTTTGTAAGGTTCAGGAGAAGATCATACTTGTTTTGCGACATTCGCATATAACATGTTCACGTAGGCCGTGATTATCCTAAAGCGTGAACCACGTGTGGAGGATTCAGAGTAAATGTTGGAATTGCACTTCTTAGTGATAAGGATCCTAGAGAATTTCCTATACGGTAACATTTGTGTTCAGGCGAAAATCATACTTGTTTTTGTGACATTTGAGGGCAAATGTTCACACAGGCCATGATTTTACAGAATAGTGAACCTAGTTAGGAGTACTCTGAGTTAACAGAATAGTGAACCTAGTGAGGAGTACTCTGAGTTAAATGTGGCAAGTGCACTGTAGGAGAAGTATCATACAGAAGTTTCTGTATTGTAATTCTTTGTGTTCAGGAGGAAATCACACTTGGTTTACGACGTTTCCATGAAATATGTTCATGCATGTCTTTCCCTTCCAAAATAGTGAAGTAAGTGAAGAGGACTCACAGTTATATATGTAGCATGTGCACTTATATGGGATAATCAATCTACACAGGGTTCTAGACTGTAAAACTTTGTATTCTGGAGAAAAACAACATTTGTTTGTGCTGATTCTACCAACGATGTTCCTTTCCAAAATAGTGAACCAAGTGAAGAGGACTCACAGTTATATATGTAGCATGTGCACTTATATGGGATAAGTAATCTACACAGGGTTCTAGACTTTAAAACTTTGTATTCTGGAGAAAACAACATTTGTTTTGTTAATGTGGCAAGTGCACTTTAGGAGAAGTATCGTACACAAGTTTCTATATTGTAATTCTTTGTCTTCAGGAGGAAATCACACTTGGTTTACGACGTTTCCATGAAACATGTTCATGCATGTCTTTCCTTCCAAAATAGTGAAGTAAGTGAAGAGGACTCACAGTTATATATGTAGCATGTGCACTGATATGGGATAAGCAATCTACACAGGGTTCTAGACTGTAAAACTTTGTATTCTGGAGAAAACAACATTTGTTTTGTGCTGATTGTACCAACGATATTCAGGCTTGTAATGAGCTTGAAAATAGTGACCACGAGAGATCGCGTCAAATTCACATGTTTCACTTTCTCTTCTCAGTGATAAGAATCCTGTAGATGTTCCTACATTGTAAGTTTTTATGTTCAGGAGAAATTCCACATGGTTTTGTGACGTTTTCAGGGAATATGTTCACGCAAGCCTTGATTTTCCAAAAGAGTGAAGCAAGTGAGGAGGACTGCGAGTCAAATGTTGGAGGTGCACTTCTTAGGGATAAGTATCCTACAGAAGATTCTGTAGTGTTACACTTTGTAAGGTTCAGGAGAAGATCATACTTGTTTTGCGACATTCGCATATAACATGTTCACGTAGGCCGTGATTATCCTAAAGAGTGAACCACGTGTGGAGGATTCAGAGTAAATGTTGGAATTGCACTTCCTTAGTGATAAGGATCCTAGAGAATTTCCGTATACTGTAACATTTAGTGTTCAGGCGAAAATCATACTTGTTTTGTGACATTTGAGGGCACATGTTCACACAGGCCATGATTTTACAGAATAGTGAACCTAGTTAGGAGTACTCTGAGTTAACAGAATAGGTGAAACTAGTGAGGAGTACTCTGAGTTAAATGTGGCAAGTGCACTGTAGGAGAAGTATCGTACAGAAGTTTCTGTATTGTAATTCTTTGTGTTCAGGAGGAAATCACACTTGGTTACGAAGTTTCCATGAAACATGTTCATGCATGTCTTTCCCTTCCAAAATAGTGAAGTAAGTGAAGTGGACTCACAGTTACATATGTAGCATGTCCACTTATTTGGGATAAGTATCCTACACAGGGTGCTAGACTGTAAAACTTTGTATTCTGGAGAAAACAACATTTGTTTTGTGCTGATTGTACCAACGATATTCAGGCTGTAATGAGCTTGAAAATAGTGACCACGAGAGATCGCGTAAAATTCACATGTTTCACTTTCTCTTCTCAGTGATAAGAATCCTGTAGATGTCCTACGTTGTAAGTTTTTATGTTCAGGAAATTCACACTGGTTTTGTGACGTTTTCAGGGAATATGTTCACGCAGGCCTTGATTTTCCAAAGAGTGAACCAAGTGAGGAGGACTGCGATCAAATGTTGGAGGTGCACTTCTTAGGGATAAGTATCCTACAGAAGATTCTGTAGTGTTACACTTTGTAAGGTTCAGGAGAGATCATACTTGTTTTGCGACATTCGCATATAACATGTTCACGCAGGCCGTGATTACCTAAAGAGTGAACAACGTGTGGAGGATTCAGAGTAAATGTTGGAATTGCACTTCTTAGTGATAAGGATCCTAGAGAATTTCCTATACTGTAACATTTGTGTTCAGGCGAAAATCATACTGGTTTTGTGACATTTGAGGGCACATGTTCACACAGGCCATGATTTTACAGAATAGTGAACCTAGTTAGGAGTACTCTGAGTTATCAGAATGGTGAAACTAGCTGAGGAGTACTCTGAGTTAAATGTGGCAAGTGCACTGTAGGAGAAGTATCGTACAGAAGTTTCTGTATTGTAATTCTTTGTGTTCAGGAGGAAATCACACTTGGTTTACGAAGTTTCCATGAAACATGTTCATGCATGTCTTTCCCTTCCAAAATAGTGAAGTAAGTGAAGAGGACTCACAGTTACATATGTAGCATGTCCACTTATTGGGATAAGTATCCTACACAGGGTGCTAGACTGTAAAACTTGTATTCTGGAGAAAACAACATTTGTTTTGTGCTGATTCTACCACGATGTTCCTTTCCAAATAGTGAACCAAGTGAAGAGGACTCACAGTTATATGTAGCATGTGCACTTATATGGGATAAGTAATCTACACAGGGTTCTAGACTTTAAAACTTTGTATTCTGGAGAAAATAATTTGTTTTGTTAAATGTGGCAAGTGCACTTTAGGAGAAGTATCGTACACAAGTTTCTATATTGTAATTCTTTGTGTTCAGGAGGAAATCACACTGGTTACGACGTTTCCATGAAACATGTTCATGCATGTCTTTCCCTTCCAAAATAGTGAAGTAAGTGAAGAGGACTCAGTTATATATGTAGCATGTGCACTGATATGGGATAATCAATCTACACAGGGTTCTAGACTGTAAAACTTTGTATTCTGGAGAAAACAACATGTTTGTGCTGATTTACCAACGATGTTCCTTTCCAAAGTGAACCAAGTCAAGAGGACTCAAGTTACATTGTAGCATGTCCACTTATTTGGGATAAGTATCCCACAGGGCGCTAGACTGTAAAACTTTGTTCTGGGGGAAAACAACATTTGTTGTGGATTCTACCAACGATGTTCCTTTCCAAATAGTGAACCAAGTGAAGAGGACTCACAGTTATATGTGTACCATGTGCACTATTGGGATAAGATCCTCCACAGGGTTCTAGACTGTAAAACTTGTATTCTGGGAAAACAACATTTGTTTTGTGCTGATTGTACCAACGATATTCAGGCTTGTAATGAGCTTGAAAATAGTGACCACGAGAGATCGCGTCAAATTCACATGTTTCACTTTCTCTTCTCAGTGATAAGAATCCTGTAGATGTTCTTAAGTTGTAAGTTTTTATGTTCAGGAAATTCACACTGGTTTTGTGACGTTTCAGGGAATATGTTCACGCAGGCCTTGATTTTCCAAAGAGTGAACCAAGTGAGGAGGACTGCGAGTCAATGTTGGAGGTGCACTTCTTAGGGATAAGTATCCTACAGAAGATTCTATAGTGTTACATTTGTAAGGTTCAGGAGAAGATCATACTTGTTTTGCGACATTCGCGTATAACATGTTCACGCAGGCCGTGATTACCCTAAAGAGTGAACCACGTGTGGAGGATTCAGAGTAAATGTTGGAATTGCACTTCTTAGTGATAAGGATCCTAGAGAATTCCTATACGGTAACATTTGTGTTCAGGCGAAATCATACTTGTTTTGTGACATTTGAGGGCACATGTTCACACAGGCCATGATTTTACAGAATAGTGAACCTACTAGGAGTACTCTGAGTTACAGAATGTGAAACTAGTGAGGAGTACTCTGAGTTAAATGTGGCAAGTGCACTGTAGGAGAAGTATCGTACAGAAGTTTCTGTATTGTAATTCTTTGTGTTCAGGAGGAAATCACACTTGGTTTACGAAGTTTCCATGAAACATGTTCATGCATGTCTTTCCCTTCCAAAATAGTGAAGTAAGTGAAGAGGACTCACAGTTACATATGTAGCATGCCACTTATTTGGGATAAGTGTCCTACACAGGGTGCTAGACTGTAAAACTTTGTATTCTGGAGAAACAACATTTGTTTTGTGCTGATTCTACCAACGATGTTCCTTTCCAAAATAGTGAACCAAGTGAAGAGGACTCACAGTTATATATGTAGCATGTGCACTTATATGGGATAAGTAATCTACACAGGGTTCTAGACTGTAAAACTTTGTATTCTGGAGAAAACAACATTTGTTTTGTTAAATGTGGCAAGTGCACTTTAGGAGAAGTATCGTACACAAGTTTCTATATTTTAATTCTTTGTCTTCAAGAGGAAATCACACTTGGTTTACGACGTTTCCATGAAACATGTTCATGCATGTCTTTCCCTCCCAAAATAGTGAAGTAAGTGAAGAGGACTCACAGTTATATATGTAGCATGTGCACTTATATGGATAAGCAATCTACACAGGGTTCTAGACTGTAAAACTTTGTATTCTAGAGAAACAACATTTGTTTTGTGCCGATTCTACCAACGATGTTCCTTTCCGAATAGTGAACCAAGTGAAGAGGACTCACAGTTATATGTGTAGCATGTGCACTTATTTGGGATAAGTATCCTACACAGGGTTCTAGACTGTAAATCTTTGTATTCTGGAGAAACATTTGTTTTGTGCTGATTGTACCAACGATATTCAGGCTTGTAATGAGCTTGAAAATAGTGACCACGAGAGATCGCGTCAAATTCACATGTTTCACTTTCTCTTCTCTTTGATAAGAATCCTGTAGATGTTCCTACGTTGTAAGTTTTTATGTTCAGGAGAAATTCAGACTGGTTTTGTGACGTTTTCAGGGAATATGTTCACGCAGCCTTGATTTCCAAAAGAGTGAACCAAGTGAGGAGGACTGCGAGTCAATGTTGGAGGTGCACTTCTTCGGGATAAGTATCCTACAGAAGATTCTGTAGTGTTACACTTTGTAAGGTTCAGGAGAAGATCATACTTGTTTTGCGACATTCGCCATATAACATGTTCACGTAGGCCGTGATTATCCTAAAGAGTGAACCACGTGTGGAGGATTCAGAGTAAATGTTTGGAATGCACTTCTAGTGATAAGGATCTAGAGAATTTCCTATACGGTAACATTTGTGTTCAGGCGAAAAATCATACTTGTTTTGTGATATTTGAGGGCACATGTTCACACAGGCCATGATTTTACAGAATAGTGAACCTAGTTAGGAGTACTCTGAGTTAACAGAATAGTGAACCTAGTGAGGAGTACTCTGAGTTAAATGTGGCAAGTGCACTGTAGGAGAAGTATCTACAGAAGTTTCTGTATTGTAATTCTTTGTGTTCAGGAGGGAAATCACACTTGGTTACGACGTTTCCATGAAATCTGTTCATGCATGTCTTTCCCTTCCAAAATAGTGAAGTAAGTGAAGAGGACTCACAGTTATATATGTAGCATGTGCAATTATATGGGATAATCAATCTACACAGGGTTCTCGACTGTAAAACTTTGTATTCTGGAGAAGAACAACATTTGTTTTGTGCTGATTCTACCAACGATGTTCCTTTCCAAATAGTGTGAACCAGTGAAGAGGACTCACAGTTCCATATGTAGCATGTGCACTTATTGGGTAAGTATCCTACACGGGTGCTAGACTGTAAAACTTTGTATTCTGGAGAAAACAACATTTGTTTGTGCCGATTCTACCAATGATATTCAGGATTGTAATGACCTTGAAAATAGTGACCACGAGAGACGCGTCAAATGTCACATGTTTCACTTCTCTCTCAGTGATAAGATCCTGTAGATGTTCCTCGTTGTAAGTTTTTAGGTCAGGAGAAATTCACACTGGTTTTGTGACGTTTCAGGGAATATTTCACGCAGGCCTTGATTTTCCAAAGAGTGAACCACAGTGAGGAGGACTGCGAGTCAAAATGTTGGAGGTGGCACTTCTTAGGGATAAGTATCCTACAGAAGATTCTATAGTGTTACATTTTGTAAGGTTCAGGAGAAGATCATACTTGTTTGCGACATTCGCATATAACATGTTCACGCAGGCCGTGATTACCCTAAAGAGTGAACAACGTGTGGAGGATTCAGAGTAAATGTTGGAATTGCACTTCTTAGTGATAAGGATCCTAGAGAATTTCCTATACGGTAACATTGTGTTCAGGCGAAAATCATACTTGTTTTGTGACATTTGAGGCACATGTTCACACAGGCCATGATTTTACAGAATAGTGAACCTAGTTAGGAGTACTCTGAGTTATCAGAATGGTGAAACTACTGAGGAGTACTCTGAGTTAAATGTGGAAAGTGCACTGTAGGAGAAGTATCGTACAGAAGTTTCTGTATTGTAATTCTTTGTGTTCAGGAGGAAATCACACTTGGTTTACGAAGTTTCCATGAAACATGTTCATGCATGTCTTTCCCTTCCAAAATAGTGAAGTAAGTGAAGTGGACTCACAGTTACATATGTAGCATGTCCACTTATTTGGGATAAGTATCCTACACAGGTGCTAGACTGTAAAACTTTGTATTCTGGAGAAAACAACATTTGTTTTGTGCTGATTCTACCAACGATGTTCCTTTCCAAACTAGTGAACCAAGTGAAGAGGACTCACAGTTATATATGTGGCATGTGCACTTATATGGGATAAGTAATCTACACAGGGTTCTAGACTGTAAAACTTTGAATTCTGGAGGAAAACAACATTTGTTTTGTTAAATGTGGCAAGTGCACTTTAGGAGAAGTATCGTACACAAGTTTCTATATTGTAATTCTTTGTCTTCAGGAGGAAATCACACTTGGTTTACGACGTTTCCATGAAACATGTTCATGCATGTCTTTCCCTTCCAAAATAGTGAAGGTAAGTGAAGAGGACTCACAGTTATATATGTAGCATGTGCACTGATATGGGATAAGCAATCTACACAGGGTTCTAGACTGTAAAACTTTGTATTCTGGAGAAAACACATTTGTTTTGTGCTGATTGTACCAACGATATTCAGGCTTGTAATGAGCTTGAAATAGTGACCACGAGAGATCGCGTTAAAATTCACATGTTTCACTTTCTCTTCTCAGTGATAAGAATCCTGTAGATGTTCCTACGTTGTAAGTTTTTATGTTCAGGAGAAATTCACACTGGTTTTGTGACGTTTTCAGGGAATATGTTCACGCAAGCCTTGATTTTTCCAAAAGAGTGAACCAAGTGAGGAGGACTGCGAGTCAAATGTTGGAGGTGCACTTCATAGGGATAAGTATCCTACAGAAGATTCTGTAGTGTTACATTTTGTAAGGTTCAGGAGAAGATCATACTTGTTTTGCGACATTCGCATATAACATGTTCACGCAGGCCGTGATTACCCTAAAGAGTGAACCACGTGTGGAGGATTCAGAGTAAATGTTGGAATTGCACTTCTTAGTGATAAGGATCCTAGAGAAATTTCCTATACGGTAACATTTGTGTTCAGGCGAAAATCATACTTGTTTTGTGACATTTGAGGGCACATGTTCACACAGGCCATGATTTTACAGAATAGTGAACTACTGAGGAGTACTCTGAGTTAACAGAATAGTGAAACTAGTGAGGAGTACTCTGAGTTAAATGTGGCAAGTGCACTGTAGGAGAAGTATCGTACAGAAGTTTCTGTATTGTAATTCTTTGTGTTCAGGAGGAAATCACACTTGGTTTACGAAGTTTCCATGAAACAGTTCATGCATGTCTTTCCCTTCCCAAATAGTGAAGTAAGTGAAGAGGACTCACAGTTACATATGTAGCATGCCACTTATTTGGGATAGTGTCCTACACAGGGTGCTAGACTGTAAAACTTGTATTCTGGAGAAAACAACATTTGTTTTGTGCTGATTCTACCAACGATGTTCCTTTCCAAAATAGTGAACCAAGTGAAGAGGACTCACAGTTATATATGTAACATGTGCACTTATATGGGATAAGTAATCTACACAGGGTTCTAGACTGTAAACTTTTATTCTGGAGAAGAAACAACATTTGTTTTGTTAAATGTGGCAAGTGCACTTTAGGAGAAGTATCGTACACAAGTTTCTATTGTAATTCTTTGTCTCAGGAGGAAATCACACTTGGTTTACGACGTTTCCATGAAACATGTTCATGCATGTCTTTCCCTCCCAAATAGTGAAGTAAGTGAAGAGGACTCACAGTTATATATGTAGCATGTGCACTTATATGGGATAAGCAATCTACACAGGGTTTCTAGACTGTAAAACTTTGTATTCTAGAGAAAACAACATTTGTTTTGTGCGATTCTACCAACGATGTTCCTTCCGAAATAGTGAACCAAGTGAAGAGGACTCACAGTTATATGTAGCATGTGCACTTATTTGGGATAAGTATCCTACACAGGGTTCTAGACTGTAAATCTTTGTATTCTGGAGAAAAACATTTGTTTGTGCTGATGTACCAACGATATTCAGGCTTGTAATGAGCTTGAAAATAGTGACCACGAGAGATCGCGTCAAATTCACATGTTTCACTTTCTCTTCCCTTTGATAAGAATCCTGTAGATGTTCCTACGTTGTAAGTTTTTATGTTCAGGAGAAATTCAGACTGGTTTGTGAGTTTTCAGGGAATATGTTCACGCAGCCTTGATTTTCCAAAAGAGTGAACCAAGTGAGGCGGACTGCGAGTCAAATGTTGGAGGTGCACTTCTTAGGGATAAGTATCCTACAGAAGATCTGTAGTGTTACACTTTGTAAGGTTCAGGAGAAGATCATACTTGTTTTGCGACATTCGCATATAACATGTTCACGTAGGCCGTGATTATCCTAAAGAGTGAACCACGTGTGGAGGATTCAGAGTAAATGTTGGAATTGCACTTCTTAGTGATAAGGATCCTAGAGAATTTCCTATACGGTAACATTTGTGTTCAGGAGAAAATCATACTTGTTTTGTGACATTGAGGGCACATGTTCACACAGGCCATGATTTTACAGAATAGTGAACCTAGTTAGGATTACTCGAGTAACAGAATAGTGAACCTAGTGAGGAGTACTCCTGAGTTAAATGTGGCAAGGCACTGTAGGAGAAGTATCATACAGAAGTTCTATATTGTAATTCTTTGTGTTCAGGAGGAAATCACAATTGGTTTACGACGTTTCCATGAAATAGTTCATGCTGTCTTTCCCTTCCAAAATAGTGAAGTAAGTGAAGAGACTCAAGTTATATATGTAGCATGTGCACTTATATGGGATAATCAATCTACACAGGGTCTAGACTGTAAAAATTTGTATTCCTGGAGAAAACAACATTTGTTTTTGTTGCTGATTCTACCAACGATGTTCCTTTCCAAATAGTGAACCAAGTGAAGAGGACTCCACAGTTCCATATGTAGCACTGTGCACTTATTTGGGATAAGTATCACTAACAGGGTGCTAGACTGTATAAAACTTTGTATTCTGGAGAAAACAACATTTGTTTTGTGCGGATTTACCAATGATATTCAGGCTTGTAATGACCTTGAAAATAGTGACCACGAGAGATCGCGTCAAATTCACATGTTTCACTTTCTCTTCTCAGTGATAAGAATCCTGTAGATGTTCCTACGTTGTAAGTTTTTAGGTTCAGGAGAAATTCACACTGGTTTTGTGACGTTTTCAGGGAATATGTTCACGCAGGCCTTGATTTTCCAAAAGAGTGAACCAAGTGAGGAGGACTGCGAGTCAAATGTTGGAGGTGCACTTATTAGGGATACGTATCCTACAGAAGATTCTATAGTGTTACATTTGTAAGGTTCAGGAGAAGATCATACTTGTTTTGCGACATTCGCATATAACATGTTCACGCAGGCCGTGATTACCCTAAAGAGTGAACAAAGTGTGGAGGATTCAGAGTAAATGTTGGAATTGCACTTCTTAGTGATAAGGATCCTAGAGAATTCCTATAATGGTAACATTTGTGTTCAGGCGAAAATCATACTTGTTTTGTGACATTTGAGGGCACATGTTCACACAGGCCATGATTTTACAGAATAGTGAACCTAGTTAGGAGTACTCTGAGTTATCAGAATGGTGAAACTACTGAGGAGTACTCTGAGTTAAATGTGGAAAGTGCACTGTAGGAGAAGTATCGTACAGAAGTTTCTGTATTGTAATTCTTTGTGTTCAGGAGGAAATCACACTTGGTTTACGAAGTTTCCATGAACATGTTCATGCATGTCTTTCCCTTCCAAAATAGTGAAGTAAGTGAAGAGGACTCACAGTTACATATGTAGCATGTCCACTTATTTGGGATAAGTATCCTACACAGGGTGCTAGACTGTAAAACTTTGTATTCTGGAGAAAACAACATTTGTTTTGTGCTGATTCTACCAACGATGTTCCTTTCCAAATAGTGAACCAAGTGAAGAGGACTCACAGTATATATGTGGCATGTGCACTTATATGGGATAAGTAATCTACACAGGGTTCTAGACTGTAAAACTTTGAATTCTGGAGAAAACAACATTTGTTTTGTTAAATGTGGCAAGTGCACTTTAGGAGAAGTATCGTACACAAGTTTCTATATTGTAATTCTTTGTCTTCAGGAGGAAATCACACTTGGTTTACGACGTTTCCATGAAACATGTTCATGCATGTCTTTCCCTTCCAAAATAGTGAAGTAAGTGAAGAGGACTCACAGTTATATATGTAGCATGTGCACTGATATGGGATAAGCAATCTACACAGGGTTCTAGACTGTAAAACTTTGTATTCTGGAGAAAAACACATTTGTTTTGTGCTGATTGTACCAACGATATTCAGGCTTGTAATGAGCTTGAAAATAGTGACCACGAGAGGATCGCGTAAAATTCACATGTTTCACTTTCTCTTCTCAGTGATAAGAATCCTGTAGATGTTCCTACGTTGTAAGTTTTATGTTCAGGAGAAATTCACACTGGTTTTGTGACGTTTTCAGGGAATATGTTCACGCAAGCCTTGATTTTCCAAAAGAGTGAACCAAGTGAGGAGGACTGCGAGTCAAATGTTGGAGGTGCACTTCATAGGGATAAGTATCCTACAGAAGATTCTGTAGTGTTACATTTTGTAAGGTTCAGGAGAAGATCATACTTGTTTTGCGACATTCGCATATAACATGTTCACGCAGGCCGTGATTACCCTAAAGAGTGAACCACGTGTGGAGGATTCAGAGTAAATGTTGGAATTGCACTTCTTAGTGATAAGGATCCTAGAGGAATTTCCTATACGGTAACATTTGTGTTCAGGCGAAAATCATACTTGTTTTGTGACATTTGAGGGCACATGTTCACACAGGCCATGATTTTACAGAATAGTGAACTACTGAGGAGTACTCTGAGTTAACAGAATAGTGAAACTAGTGAGGAGTACTCTGAGTTAAATGTGGCAAGTGCACTGTAGGAGAAGTATCGTACAGAAGTTTCTGTATTGTAATTCTTTGTGTTCAGGAGGAAATCACACTTGGTTTACGAAGTTTCCATGAAACATGTTCATGCATGTCTTTCCCTTCCAAAATAGTGAAGTAAGTGAAGAGGACTCACAGTTACATATGTAGCATGCCACTTATTTGGGATAAGTGTCCTACACAGGGTGCTAGACTGTAAAACTTGTATTCTGGAGAAAACAACATTTGTTTTGTGCTGATTCTACCAACGATGTTCCTTTCCAAAATAGTGAACCAAGTGAAGAGGACTCACAGTTATATATGTAACATGTGCACTTATATGGGATAAGTAATCTACACAGGGTTCTAGACTGTAAAACTTTTTATTCTGGAGAAAACAACATTTGTTTTGTTAAATGTGGCAAGTGCACTTTAGGAGAAGTATCGTACACAAGTTTCTATATTGTAATTCTTTGTCTTCAGGAGGAAATCACACTTGGTTTACGACGTTTCCATGAAACATGTTCATGCATGTCTTTCCCTCCCAAAATAGTGAAGTAAGTGAAGAGGACTCACAGTTATATATGTAGCATGTGCACTTATATGGGATAAGCAATCTACACAGGGTTCTAGACTGTAAAACTTTGTATTCTAGAGAAAACAACATTTGTTTTGTGCCGATTCTACCAACGATGTTCCTTTCCGAAATAGTGAACCAAGTGAAGAGGACTCACAGTTATATGTGTAGCATGTGCACTTATTTGGGATAAGTATCCTACACAGGGTTCTAGACTGTAAATCTTTGTATTCTGGAGAAAACATTTGTTTTGTGCTGATTGTACCAACGATATTCAGGCTTGTAATGAGCTTGAAAATAGTGACCACGAGAGATCGCGTCAAATTCACATGTTTCACTTTCTCTTCTCTTTGATAAGAATCCTGTAGATGTTCCTACGTTGTAAGTTTTTATGTTCAGGAGAAATTCACACTGGTTTTGTGACGTTTTCAGGGAATATGTTCACGCAGCCTTGATTTTCCAAAAGAGTGAACCAAGTGAGGAGGACTGCGAGTCAAATGTTGGAGGTGCACTTCTTAGGGATAAGTATCCTACAGAAGATTCTGTAGTGTTACACTTTGTAAGGTTCAGGAGAAGATCATACTTGTTTTGCGACATTCGCATATAACATGTTCACGTAGGCCGTGATTATCCTAAAGAGTGAACCACGTGTGGAGGATTCAGAGTAAATGTTGGAATTGCACTTCTTAGTGATAAGGATCCTAGAGAATTTCCTATACGGTAACATTTGTGTTCAGGCGAAAATCATACTTGTTTTGTGACATTTGAGGGCACATGTTCACACAGGCCATGATTTTACAGAATAGTGAACCTAGTTAGGAGTACTCTGAGTTAACAGAATAGTGAACCTAGTGAGGAGTACTCTGAGTTAAATGTGGCAAGTGCACTGTAGGAGAAGTATCATACAGAAGTTTCTGTATTGTAATTCTTTGTGTTCAGGAGGAAATCACACTTGGTTTACGACGTTTCCATGAAATATGTTCATGCATGTCTTTCCCTTCCAAAATAGTGAAGTAAGTGAAGAGGACTCACAGTTATATATGTAGCATGTGCACTTATATGGGATAATCAATCTACACAGGGTTCTAGACTGTAAAACTTTGTATTCTGGAGAAAACAACATTTGTTTTGTGCTGATTCTACCAACGATGTTCCTTTCCAAATAGTGAACCAAGTGAAGAGGACTCACAGTTACATATGTAGCATGTCCACTTATTTGGGATAAGTATCCTACACAGGGTGCTAGACTGTAAAACTTTGTATTCTGGAGAAAACAACATGTGTTTTGTGCTGATTGTACCAACGATATTCAGGCTTGTAATGACCTTGAAAATAGTGACCACGAGAGATCGCATCAAATTCACATGTTTCAATTTCTCTTCTCAGTGATAAGAATCCTGTAGATGTTCCTACGTTGTAAGTTTTTAGGTTCAGGAGAAATTCACACTGGTTTTGTGACGTTTTCAGGGAATATGTTCACGCAGGCCTTGATTTTCCAAAAGAGTGAACCAAGTGAGGAGGTCTGCGAGTCAAATGTTGGAGGTGCACTTCTTAGGGATAAGTATCCTACAGAAGATTCTATAGTGTTACATTTTGTAAGGTTCAGGAGAAGATCATACTTGTTTTGCGACATTCGCATATAACATGTTCACGCAGGCCGTGATTACCCTAAAGCTTGAACAACGTGTGGAGGATTCAGAGTAAATGTTGGAATTGCACTTCTTAGTGATAAGGATCCTAGAGAATTTCCTATACGGTAACATTTGTGTTCAGGCGAAAATCATACTTGTTTTGTGACATTTGAGGGCACATGTTCACACAGGCCATGATTTTACAGAATAGTGAACCTAGTTAGGAGTACTCTGAGTTATCAGAATGGTGAAACTAGTGAGGAGTACTCTGAGTTAAATGTGGCAAGTGCACTGTAGGAGAAGTATCGTACAGAAGTTTCTGTATTGTAATTCTTTGTGTTCAGGAGGAAATCACACTTGGTTTACGAAGTTTCCATGAAACATGTTCATGCATGTCTTTCCCTTCCAAAATAGTGAAGTAAGTGAAGAGGACTCACAGTTACAAATGTAGCATGTCCACTTATTTGGGATAAGTATCCTACACAGGGTGCTAGACTGTAAAACTTTGTATTCTGGAGAAAACAACATTTGTTTTGTGCTGATTCTACCAACGATGTTCCTTTCCAAAATAGTGAACCAAGTGAAGAGGACTCACAGTTATATATGTAGCATGTGCACTTATATGGGATAAGTAATCTACACAGGGTTCTAGACTGTAAAACTTTGAATTCTGGAGAAAACAACATTTGTTTTGTTAAATGTGGCAAGTGCACTTTAGGAGAAGTATCGTACACAAGTTTCTATATTGTAATTCTTTGTCTTCAGGAGGAAATCACACTTGGTTTACGACGTTTCCATGAAACATGTTCATGCATGTCTTTCCCTTCCAAAATAGTGAAGTAAGTGAAGAGGACTCACAGTTATATATGTAGCATGTGCACTGATATGGGATAAGCAATCTACACAGGGTTCTAGACTGTAAAACTTTGTATTCTGGAGAAAACAACATTTGTTTTGTGCTGATTGTACCAACGATATTCAGGCTTGTAATGAGCTTGAAAATAGTGACCACGAGAGATCGCGTCAAATTCACATGTTTCACTTTCTCTTCTCAGTGATAAGAATCCTGTAGATGTTCCTACGTTGTAAGTTTTTATGTTCAGGAGAAATTCACACTGGTTTTGTGACGTTTTCAGGGAATATGTTCACGCAAGCCTTGATTTTCCAAAAGAGTGAACCAAGTGAGGAGGACTGCGAGTCAAATGTTGGAGGTGCACTTCATAGGGATAAGTATCCTACAGAAGATTCTGTAGTGTTACATTTTGTAAGGTTCAGGAGAAGATCATACTTGTTTTGCGACATTCGCATATAACATGTTCACGCAGGCCGTGATTACCCTAAAGAGTGAACCACGTGTGGAGGATTCAGAGTAAATGTTGGAATTGCACTTCTTAGTGATAAGGATCCTAGAGAATTTCCTATACGGTAACATTTGTGTTCAGGCGAGAATCATACTTGTTTTGTGACATTTGAGGGCACATGTTCACACAGGCCATGATTTTACAGAATAGTGAACTACTGAGGAGTACTCTGAGTTAACAGAATAGTGAAACTAGTGAGGAGTACTCTGAGTTAAATGTGGCAAGTGCACTGTAGGAGAAGTATCGTACAGAAGTTTCTGTATTGTAATTCTTTGTGTTCAGGAGGAAATCACACTTGGTTTACGAAGTTTCCATGAAACATGTTCATGCATGTCTTTCCCTTCCAAAATAGTGAAGTAAGTGAAGAGGACTCACAGTTACATATGTAGCATGCCACTTATTTGGGATAAGTGTCCTACACAGGGTGCTAGACTGTAAAACTTTGTATTCTGGAGAAAACAACATTTGTTTTGTGCTGATTCTACCAACGATGTTCCTTTCCAAATAGTGAACCAAGTGAAGAGGACTCACAGTTATATATGTAACATGTGCACTTATATGGGATAAGTAATCTACACAGGGTTCTAGACTGTAAAACTTTTTATTCTGGAGAAAACAACATTTGTTTTGTTAAATGTGGCAAGTGCACTTTAGGAGAAGTATCGTACACAAGTTTCTATATTGTAATTCTTTGTGTTCAGGAGGAAATCACACTTGGTTTACGACGTTTCCATGAAATATGTTCATGCATGTCTTTCCCTTCCAAAAGAGTGAAGTAAGTGAAGAGGACTCACAGTTATATATGTAGCATGTGCACTTATATGGGATAATCAATCTACACAGGGTTCTAGACTGTAAAACTTTGTATTCTGGAGAAAACAACATTTGTTTTGTGCTGATTCTACCAACGATGTTCCTTTCCAAATAGTGAACCAAGTGAAGAGGACTCACAGTTACATATGTAGCATGTCCACTTATTTGGGATAAGTATCCTACACAGGGTGCTAGACTGTAAAACTTTGTATTCTGGAGAAAACAACATTTGTTTTGTGCTGATTGTACCAACGATATTCAGGCTTGTAATGACCTTGAAAATAGTGACCACGAGAGATCGCATCAAATTCACATGTTTCAATTTCTCTTCTCAGTGATAAGAATCCTGTAGATGTTCCTACGTTGTAAGTTTTTAGGTTCAGGAGAAATTCACACTGGTTTTGTGACGTTTTCAGGGAATATGTTCACGCAGGCCTTGATTTTCCAAAAGAGTGAACCAAGTGAGGAGGTCTGCGAGTCAAATGTTGGAGGTGCACTTCTTAGGGATAAGTATCCTACAGAAGATTCTATAGTGTTACATTTTGTAAGGTTCAGGAGAAGATCATACTTGTTTTGCGACATTCGCATATAACATGTTCACGCAGGCCGTGATTACCCTAAAGCGTGAACAACGTGTGGAGGATTCAGAGTAAATGTTGGAATTGCACTTCTTAGTGATAAGGATCCTAGAGAATTCCTATACGGTAACATTTGTGTTCAGGCGAAAATCATACTTGTTTTGTGACATTTGAGGGCACATGTTCACACAGGCCATGATTTTACAGAATAGTGAACCTAGTTAGGAGTACTCTGAGTTATCAGAATGGTGAAACTAGTGAGGAGTACTCTGAGTTAAATGTGGCAAGTGCACTGTAGGAGAAGTATCGTACAGAAGTTTCTGTATTGTAATTCTTTGTGTTCAGGAGGAAATCACACTTGGTTTACGAAGTTTCCATGAAACATGTTCATGCATGTCTTTCCCTTCCAAAATAGTGAAGTAAGTGAAGAGGACTCACAGTTACAAATGTAGCATGTCCACTTATTTGGGATAAGTATCCTACACAGGGTGCTAGACTGTAAAACTTTGTATTCTGGAGAAAACAACATTTGTTTTGTGCTGATTCTACCAACGATGTTCCTTTCCAAAATAGTGAACCAAGTGAAGAGGACTCACAGTTATATATGTAGCATGTGCACTTATATGGGATAAGTAATCTACACAGGGTTCTGGACTGTAAAACTTTGAATTCTGGAGAAAACAACATTTGTTTTGTTAAATGTGGCAAGTGCACTTTAGGAGAAGTATCGTACACAAGTTTCTATATTGTAATTCTTTGTGTTCAGGAGGAAATCACACTTGGTTTATGACGTTTCCATGAAATATGTTCATGCATGTCTTTCCCTTCCAAAAGAGTGAAGTAAGTGAAGAGGACTCACAGTTATATATGTAGCATGTGCACTTATATGGGATAATCAATCTACACAGGGTTCTAGACTGTAAAACTTTGTATTCTGGAGAAAACAACATTTGTTTTGTGCTGATTCTACCAACGATGTTCCTTTCCAAATAGTGAACCAAGTGAAGAGGACTCACAGTTACATATGTAGCATGTCCACTTATTTGGGATAAGTATCCTACACAGGGTGCTAGACTGTAAAACTTTGTATTCTGGAGAAAACAACATTTGTTTTGTGCTGATTCTACCAACGATGTTCCTTTCCAAAATAGTGAAGTAAGTGAAGAGGACTCACAGTTATATATGTAGCATGTGCACTTATATGGGATAAGCAATCTACACAGGGTTCTAGACTGTAAAACTTTGTATTCTAGAGAAAACAACATTTGTTTTGTGCCGATTCTACCAACGATGTTCCTTTCCGAAATAGTGAACCAAGTGAAGAGGACTCACAGTTATATGTGTAGCATGTGCACTTATTTGGGATAAGTATCCTACACAGGGTTCTAGACTGTAAATCTTTGTATTCTGGAGAAAACATTTGTTTTGTGCTGATTGTACCAACGATATTCAGGCTTGTAATGAGCTTGAAAATAGTGACCACGAGAGATCGCGTCAAATTCACATGTTTCACTTTCTCTTCTCTTTGATAAGAATCCTGTAGATGTTCCTACGTTGTAAGTTTTTATGTTCAGGAGAAATTCAGACTGGTTTTGTGACGTTTTCAGGGAATATGTTCACGCAGCCTTGATTTTCCAAAAGAGTGAACCAAGTGAGGAGGACTGCGAGTCAAATGTTGGAGGTGCACTTCTTAGGGATAAGTATCCTACAGAAGATTCTTTAGTGTTACACTTTGTAAGGTTCAGGAGAAGATCATACTTGTTTTGCGACATTCGCATATAACATGTTCACGTAGGCCGTGATTATCCTAAAGAGTGAACCACGTGTGGAGGATTCAGAGTAAATGTTGGAATTGCACTTCTTAGTGATAAGGATCCTAGAGAATTTCCTATACGGTAACATTTGTGTTCAGGCGAAAATCATACTTGTTTTGTGACATTTGAGGGCAAATGTTCACACAGGCCATGATTTTACAGAATAGTGAACCTAGTTAGGAGTACTCTGAGTTAACAGAATAGTGAACCTAGTGAGGAGTACTCTGAGTTAAATGTGGCAAGTGCACTGTAGGAGAAGTATCGTACAGAAGTTTCTGTATTGTAATTCTTTGTGTTCAGGAGGAAATCACACTTGGTTTACGAAGTTTCCATGAAACATGTTCATGCATGTCTTTCCCTTCCAAAATAGTGAAGTAAGTGAAGAGGACTCACAGTTACATATGTAGCATGCCACTTATTTGGGATAAGTGTCCTACACAGGGTGCTAGACTGTAAAACTTTGTATTCTGGAGAAAACAACATTTGTTTGTGCTGATTCTACCAACGATGTTCCTTTCCAAAATAGTGAACCAAGTGAAGAGGACTCACAGTTATATATGTAACATGTGCACTCATATGGGATAAGTAATCTACACAGGGTTCTAGACTGTAAACTTTTTATTCTGGAGAAAACAACATTTGTTTTGTTAAATGTGGCAAGTGCACTTTAGGAGAAGTATCGTACACAAGTTTCTATATTGTAATTCTTTGTGTTCAGGAGGAAATCACACTTGGTTTACGACGTTTCCATGAAATATGTTCATGCATGTCTTTCCCTTCCAAAAGAGTGAAGTAAGTGAAGAGGACTCACAGTTATATATGTAGCATGTGCACTTATATGGGATAATCAATCTACACAGGGTTCTAGACTGTAAAACTTTGTATTCTGGAGAAAACAACATTTGTTTTGTGCTGATTCTACCAACGATGTTCCTTTCCAAATAGTGAACCAAGTGAAGAGGACTCACAGTTACATATGTAGCATGTCCACTTATTTGGGATAAGTATCCTACACAGGGTGCTAGACTGTAAAACTTTGTATTCTGGAGAAAACAACATTTGTTTTGTGCTGATTGTACCAACGATATTCAGGCTTGTAATGACCTTGAAAATAGTGACCACGAGAGATCGCGTCAAATTCACATGTTTCAATTTCTCTTCTCAGTGATAAGAATCCTGTAGATGTTCCTACGTTGTAAGTTTTTAGGTTCAGGAGAAATTCACACTGGTTTTGTGACGTTTTCAGGGAATATGTTCACGCAGGCCTTGATTTTCCAAAAGAGTGAACCAAGTTAGGAGGTCTGCGAGTCAAATGTTGGAGGTGCACTTCTTAGGGATAAGTATCCTACAGAAGATTCTATAGTGTTACATTTTGTAAGGTTCAGGAGAAGATCATACTTGTTTTGCGACATTCGCATATAACATGTTCACGCAGGCCGTGATTACCCTAAAGCGTGAACAACGTGTGGAGGATTCAGAGTAAATGTTGGAATTGCACTTCTTAGTGATAAGGATCCTAGAGAATTTCCTATACGGTAACATTTGTGTTCAGGCGAAAATCATACTTGTTTTGTGACATTTGAGGGCACATGTTCACACAGGCCATGATTTTACAGAATAGTGAACCTAGTTAGGAGTACTCTGAGTTATCAGAATGGTGAAACTAGTGAGGAGTACTCTGAGTTAAATGTGGCAAGTGCACTGTAGGAGAAGTATCGTACAGAAGTTTCTGTATTGTAATTCTTTGTGTTCAGGAGGAAATCACACTTGGTTTACGAAGTTTCCATGAAACATGTTCATGCATGTCTTTCCCTTCCAAAATAGTGAAGTAAGTGAAGAGGACTCACAGTTACAAATGTAGCATGTCCACTTATTTGGGATAAGTATCCTACACAGGGTGCTAGACTGTAAAACTTTGTATTCTGGAGAAAACAACATTTGTTTTGTGCTGATTCTACCAACGATGTTCCTTTCCAAAATAGTGAACCAAGTGAAGAGGACTCACAGTTATATATGTAGCATGTGCACTTATATGGGATAAGTAATCTACACAGGGTTCTAGACTGTAAAACTTTTTATTCTGGAGAAAACAACATTTGTTTTGTTAAATGTGGCAAGTGCACTTTAGGAGAAGTATCGTACACAAGTTTCTATATTGTAATTCTTTGTGTTCAGGAGGAACTCACACTTGGTTTATGACGTTTCCATGAAATATGTTCATGCATGTCTTTCCCTTCCAAAAGAGTGAAGTAAGTGAAGAGGACTCACAGTTATATATGTAGCATGTGCACTTATATGGGATAATCAATCTACACAGGGTTCTAGACTGTAAAACTTTGTATTCTGGAGAAAACAACATTTGTTTTGTGCTGATTCTACCAACGATGTTCCTTTCCAAATAGTGAACCAAGTGAAGAGGACTCACAGTTACATATGTAGCATGTCCACTTATTTGGGATAAGTATCCTACACAGGGTGCTAGACTGTAAAACTTTGTATTCTGGAGAAAACAACATTTGTTTTGTGCTGATTCTACCAACGATGTTCCTTTCCAAAATAGTGAAGTAAGTGAAGAGGACTCACAGTTATATATGTAGCATGTGCACTTATATGGGATAAGCAATCTACACAGGGTTCTAGACTGTAAAACTTTGTATTCTAGAGAAAACAACATTTGTTTTGTGCCGATTCTACCAACGATGTTCCTTTCCGAAATAGTGAACCAAGTGAAGAGGACTCACAGTTATATGTGTAGCATGTGCACTTATTTGGGATAAGTATCCTACACAGGGTTCTAGACTGTAAATCTTTGTATTCTGGAGAAAACATTTGTTTTGTGCTGATTGTACCAACGATATTCAGGCTTGTAATGAGCTTGAAAATAGTGACCACGAGAGATCGCGTCAAATTCACATGTTTCACTTTCTCTTCTCTTTGATAAGAATCCTGTAGATGTTCCTACGTTGTAAGTTTTTATGTTCAGGAGAAATTCAGACTGGTTTTGTGACGTTTTCAGGGAATATGTTCACGCAGCCTTGATTTTCCAAAAGAGTGAACCAAGTGAGGAGGACTGCGAGTCAAATGTTGGAGGTGCACTTCTTAGGGATAAGTATCCTACAGAAGATTCTTTAGTGTTACACTTTGTAAGGTTCAGGAGAAGATCATACTTGTTTTGCGACATTCGCATATAACATGTTCACGTAGGCCGTGATTATCCTAAAGAGTGAACCACGTGTGGAGGATTCAGAGTAAATGTTGGAATTGCACTTCTTAGTGATAAGGATCCTAGAGAATTTCCTATACGGTAACATTTGTGTTCAGGCGAAAATCATACTTGTTTTGTGACATTTGAGGGCAAATGTTCACACAGGCCATGATTTTACAGAATAGTGAACCTAGTTAGGAGTACTCTGAGTTAACAGAATAGTGAACCTAGTGAGGAGTACTCTGAGTTAAATGTGGCAAGTGCACTGTAGGAGAAGTATCATACAGAAGTTTCTGTATTGTAATTCTTTGTGTTCAGGAGGAAATCACACTTGGTTTACGACGTTTCCATGAAATATGTTCATGCATGTCTTTCCCTTCCAAAATAGTGAAGTAAGTGAAGAGGACTCACAGTTATATATGTAGCATGTGCACTTATATGGGATAATCAATCTACACAGGGTTCTAGACTGTAAAACTTTGTATTCTGGAGAAAACAACATTTGTTTTGTGCTGATTCTACCAACGATGTTCCTTTCCAAATAGTGAACCAAGTGAAGAGGACTCACAGTTACATATGTAGCATGTCCACTTATTTGGGATAAGTATCCTACACAGGGTGCTAGACTGTAAAACTTTGTATTCTGGAGAAAACAACATTTGTTTTGTGCTGATTGTACCAACGATATTCAGGCTTGTAATGACCTTGAAAATAGTGACCACGAGAGATTGCGTCAAATTCACATGTTTCACTTTCTCTTCTCAGTGATAAGAATCCTGTAGATGTTCCTACGTTGTAAGTTTTTAGGTTCAGGAGAAATTCACACTGGTTTTGTGACGTTTTCAGGGAATATGTTCACGCAGGCCTTGATTTTCCAAAAGAGTGAACCAAGTGAGGAGGTCTGCGAGTCAAATGTTGGAGGTGCACTTCTTAGGGATAAGTATCCTACAGAAGATTCTATAGTGTTACATTTTGTAAGGTTCAGGAGAAGATCATACTTGTTTTGCGACATTCGCATATAACATGTTCACGCAGGCCGTGATTACCCTAAAGAGTGAACCACGTGTGGAGGATTCAGAGTAAATGTTGGAATTGCACTTCTTAGTGATAAGGATCCTAGAGAATTTCCTATACGGTAACATTTGTGTTCAGGCGAAAATCATACTTGTTTTGTGACATTTGAGGGCACATGTTCACACAGGCCATGATTTTACAGAATAGTGAACCTAGTTAGGAGTACTCTGAGTTATCAGAATGGTGAAACTAGTGAGGAGTACTCTGAGTTAAATGTGGCAAGTGCACTGTAGGAGAAGTATCGTACAGAAGTTTCTGTATTGTAATTCTTTGTGTTCGGGAAGAAATCACACTTGGTTTACGAAGTTTCCATGAAACATGTTCATGCATGTCTTTCCCTTCCAAAATAGTGAAGTAAGTGAAGAGGACTCACAGTTACATATGTAGCATGTCCACTTATTTGGGATAAGTATCCTACACAGGCTGCTAGACTGTAAAACGTTGTATTCTGGAGAAAACAACATTTGTTTTGTGCTGATTCTACCAACGATGTTCCTTACCAAAATAGTGAACCAAGTGAAGAGGACTCACAGTTATATTTGTAGCATGTGCACTTATATGGAATAAGTAATCTACACAGGGTTCTAGACTGTAAAACTTTGTATTCTGGAGAAAACAACATTTGTTTTGTTAAATGTGGCAAGTGCACTTTAGGAGAAGTATCGTACACAAGTTTCTATATTGTAATTCTTTGTCTTCAGGAGGAAATCACACTTGGTTTACGACGTTTCCATGAAACATGTTCATGCATGTCTTTCCCTTCCAAAATAGTGAAGTAAGTGAAGAGGACTCACAGTTATATATGTAGCATGTGCACTGATATGGGATAAGCAATCTACACAGGGTTCTAGACTGTAAAACTTTGTATTCTGGAGAAAACAACATTTGTTTTGTGCTGATTGTACCAACGATGTTCCTTTCCAAATAGTGAACCAAGTGAAGAGGACTCACAGTTACATATGTAGCATGTCCACTTATTTGGGATAAGTATCCTACACAGGGTGCTAGACTGTAAAACTTTGTATTCTGGAGAAAACAACATTTGTTTTGTGCTGATTCTACCAACGATGTTCCTTTCCAAAATAGTGAAGTAAGTGAAGAGGACTCACAGTTATATATGTAGCATGTGCACTTATATGGGATAAGCAATCTACACAGGGTTCTAGACTGTAAAACTTTGTATTCTAGAGAAAACAACATTTGTTTTGTGCCGATTCTACCAACGATGTTCCTTTCCGAAATAGTGAACCAAGTGAAGAGGACTCACAGTTATATGTGTAGCATGTGCACTTATTTGGGATAAGTATCCTACACAGGGTTCTAGACTGTAAATCTTTGTATTCTGGAGAAAACATTTGTTTTGTGCTGATTGTACCAACGATATTCAGGCTTGTAATGAGCTTGAAAATAGTGACCACGAGAGATCGCGTCAAATTCACATGTTTCACTTTCTCTTCTCTTTGATAAGAATCCTGTAGATGTTCCTACGTTGTAAGTTTTTATGTTCAGGAGAAATTCAGACTGGTTTTGTGACGTTTTCAGGGAATATGTTCACGCAGCCTTGATTTTCCAAAAGAGTGAACCAAGTGAGGAGGACTGCGAGTCAAATGTTGGAGGTGCACTTCTTAGGGATAAGTATCCTACAGAAGATTCTTTAGTGTTACACTTTGTAAGGTTCAGGAGAAGATCATACTTGTTTTGCGACATTCGCATATAACATGTTCACGTAGGCCGTGATTATCCTAAAGAGTGAACCACGTGTGGAGGATTCAGAGTAAATGTTGGAATTGCACTTCTTAGTGATAAGGATCCTAGAGAATTTCCTATACGGTAACATTTGTGTTCAGGCGAAAATCATACTTGTTTTGTGACATTTGAGGGCAAATGTTCACACAGGCCATGATTTTACAGAATAGTGAACCTAGTTAGGAGTACTCTGAGTTAACAGAATAGTGAACCTAGTGAGGAGTACTCTGAGTTAAATGTGGCAAGTGCACTGTAGGAGAAGTATCATACAGAAGTTTCTGTATTGTAATTCTTTGTGTTCAGGAGGAAATCACACTTGGTTTACGACGTTTCCATGAAATATGTTCATGCATGTCTTTCCCTTCCAAAATAGTGAAGTAAGTGAAGAGGACTCACAGTTATATATGTAGCATGTGCACTTATATGGGATAATCAATCTACACAGGGTTCTAGACTGTAAAACTTTGTATTCTGGAGAAAACAACATTTGTTTTGTGCTGATTCTACCAACGATGTTCCTTTCCAAATAGTGAACCAAGTGAAGAGGACTCACAGTTACATATGTAGCATGTCCACTTATTTGGGATAAGTATCCTACACAGGGTGCTAGACTGTAAAACTTTGTATTCTGGAGAAAACAACATTTGTTTTGTGCTGATTGTACCAACGATATTCAGGCTTGTAATGACCTTGAAAATAGTGACCACGAGAGATTGCGTCAAATTCACATGTTTCACTTTCTCTTCTCAGTGATAAGAATCCTGTAGATGTTCCTACGTTGTAAGTTTTTAGGTTCAGGAGAAATTCACACTGGTTTTGTGACGTTTTCAGGGAATATGTTCACGCAGGCCTTGATTTTCCAAAAGAGTGAACCAAGTGAGGAGGTCTGCGAGTCAAATGTTGGAGGTGCACTTCTTAGGGATAAGTATCCTACAGAAGATTCTATAGTGTTACATTTTGTAAGGTTCAGGAGAAGATCATACTTGTTTTGCGACATTCGCATATAACATGTTCACGCAGGCCGTGATTACCCTAAAGAGTGAACCACGTGTGGAGGATTCAGAGTAAATGTTGGAATTGCACTTCTTAGTGATAAGGATCCTAGAGAATTTCCTATACGGTAACATTTGTGTTCAGGCGAAAATCATACTTGTTTTGTGACATTTGAGGGCACATGTTCACACAGGCCATGATTTTACAGAATAGTGAACCTAGTTAGGAGTACTCTGAGTTATCAGAATGGTGAAACTAGTGAGGAGTACTCTGAGTTAAATGTGGCAAGTGCACTGTAGGAGAAGTATCGTACAGAAGTTTCTGTATTGTAATTCTTTGTGTTCGGGAAGAAATCACACTTGGTTTACGAAGTTTCCATGAAACATGTTCATGCATGTCTTTCCCTTCCAAAATAGTGAAGTAAGTGAAGAGGACTCACAGTTACATATGTAGCATGTCCACTTATTTGGGATAAGTATCCTACACAGGCTGCTAGACTGTAAAACGTTGTATTCTGGAGAAAACAACATTTGTTTTGTGCTGATTCTACCAACGATGTTCCTTTCCAAAATAGTGAACCAAGTGAAGAGGACTCACAGTTATATTTGTAGCATGTGCACTTATATGGAATAAGTAATCTACACAGGGTTCTAGACTGTAAAACTTTGTATTCTGGAGAAAACAACATTTGTTTTGTTAAATGTGGCAAGTGCACTTTAGGAGAAGTATCGTACACAAGTTTCTATATTGTAATTCTTTGTCTTCAGGAGGAAATCACACTTGGTTTACGACGTTTCCATGAAACATGTTCATGCATGTCTTTCCCTTCCAAAATAGTGAAGTAAGTGAAGAGGACTCACAGTTATATATGTAGCATGTGCACTGATATGGGATAAGCAATCTACACAGGGTTCTAGACTGTAAAACTTTGTATTCTGGAGAAAACAACATTTGTTTTGTGCTGATTGTACCAACGATGTTCCTTTCCAAATAGTGAACCAAGTGAAGAGGACTCACAGTTACATATGTAGCATGTCCACTTATTTGGGATAAGTATCCTACACAGGGTGCTAGACTGTAAAACTTTGTATTGTGGAGAAAACAACAGTTGTTTTGTGCTGATTCTACCAACGATGTTCCTTTCCAAAATAGTGAACCAAGTGAAGAGGACTCACAGTTATATGTGTAGCATGTGCACTCATTTGGGATAAGTATCCTCCACAGGGTTCTAGACTGGAAAACTTTGTATTCTGGAGAAAACAACATTTGTTTTGTGCTGATTGTACCAACGATATTCAGGCATGTAATGAGCTCTGAAATAGTGACCACGAGAGATCGCGTCAAATTCACATGTTTCACTTTCTCTTCTCAGTGATAAGAATCCTGTAGATATTCCTACCTCGTAAGTTTTTATGTTCAGGAGAAATTCACACTGGTTTTGTGTCGTTTTCAGGGAATATGTTCATGCAGGCCTTGATTTTCCAAAAGAGTGAACCAAGTGAGGAGGACTGCGAGTCACATGTTGGAGGTGCACTTCTTAGGGATAAGTATCCTACAGAAGATTCTGTAGTGTTACACTTTGTAAGGATCAGGAGAAGATCATACTTGTTTTGCGACATTCGCATATAACATGTTCACGTAGGCCGTGATTATCCTAAAGAGTGAACCACGTGTGGAGGATTCAGAGTAAATGTTGGAATTGCACTTCTTAGTGATAAGGATCCTAGAGAATTTCGTTTACTGTAACATTTGTGTTCAGGCGAAAATCATACTTGTTTTGTGACATTTGAGGGCACATGTTCACACAGGCCATGATTTTACAGAATAGTGAACCTAGTGAGGAGTACTCTGAGTTATCAGAATGGTGAAACTAGTGAGGAGTACTCTGAGTTAAATGTGCCAAGTGCACTGTAGGAGAAGTATCGTACAGAAGTTTCTGTATTGTAATTCTTTTGTGTTCAGGAGGAAATCACACTTGGTTTACGAAGTTTCCATGAAACATGTTCATGCATGTCTTTCCCTTCCAAAATAGTGAAGTAAGTGAAGAGGACTCACAGTTACATATGTAGCATGCCACTTATTTGGGATAAGTGTCCTACACAGGGTGCTAGACTGTAAAACTTTGTATTCTGGAGAAAACAACATTTGTTTTGTGCTGATTCTACCAACGATGTTCCTTTCCAAAATAGTGAACCAAGTGAAGAGGACTCACAGTTATATATGTAACATGTGCACTTATATGGGATAAGTAATCTACACAGGGTTCTAGACTGTAAAACTTTTTATTCTGGAGAAAACAACATTTGTTTTGTTAAATGTGGCAAGTGCACTTTAGGAGAAGTATCGTACACAAGTTTCTATATTGTAATTCTTTGTGTTCAGGAGGAAATCACACTTGGTTTACGACGTTTCCATGAAATATGTTCATGCATGTCTTTCCCTTCCAAAAGAGTGAAGTAAGTGAAGAGGACTCACAGTTATATATGTAGCATGTGCACTTATATGGGATAATCAATCTACACAGGGTTCTAGACTGTAAAACTTTGTATTCTGGAGAAAACAACATTTGTTTTGTGCTGATTCTACCAACGATGTTTCCTTTCCAAATAGTGAACCAAGTGAAGAGGACTCACAGTTACATATGTAGCATGTCCACTTATTGGGATAAGTATCCTACACAGGGTGCTAGACTGTAAAACTTTGTATTCTGGAGAAAACAACATTTGTTTTGTGCTGATTGTACCAACGATATTCAGGCTTGTAATGACCTTGAAAATAGTGACCACGAGAGATCGCATCAAATTCACATGTTTCAATTTCTCTTCTCAGTGATAAGAATCCTGTAGATGTTCCTACGTTGTAAGTTTTTAGGTTCAGGAGAAATTCACACTGGTTTTGTGACGTTTTCAGGGAATATGTTCACGCAGGCCTTGATTTTCCAAAAGAGTGAACCAAGTGAGGAGGTCTGCGAGTCAAATGTTGGAGGTGCACTTCTTAGGGATAAGTATCCTACAGAAGATTCTATAGTGTTACATTTTGTAAGGTTCAGGAGAAGATCATACTTGTTTTGCGACATTCGCATATAACATGTTCACGCAGGCCGTGATTACCCTAAAGCGTGAACAACGTGTGGAGGATTCAGAGTAAATGTTGGAATTGCACTTCTTAGTGATAAGGATCCTAGAGAATTTCCTATACGGTAACATTTGTGTTCAGGCGAAAATCATACTTGTTTTGTGACATTTGAGGGCACATGTTCACACAGGCCATGATTTTACAGAATAGTGAACCTAGTTAGGAGTACTCTGAGTTATCAGAATGGTGAAACTAGTGAGGAGTACTCTGAGTTAAATGTGGCAAGTGCACTGTAGGAGAAGTATCGTACAGAAGTTTCTGTATTGTAATTCTTTGTGTTCAGGAGGAAATCACACTTGGTTTACGAAGTTTCCATGAAACATGTTCATGCATGTCTTTCCCTTCCAAAATAGTGAAGTAAGTGAAGAGGACTCACAGTTACAAATGTAGCATGTCCACTTATTTGGGATAAGTATCCTACACAGGGTGCTAGACTGTAAAACTTTGTATTCTGGAGAAAACAACATTTGTTTTGTGCTGATTCTACCAACGATGTTCCTTTCCAAAATAGTGAACCAAGTGAAGAGGACTCACAGTTATATATGTAGCATGTGCACTTATATGGGATAAGTAATCTACACAGGGTTCTGGACTGTAAAACTTTGAATTCTGGAGAAAACAACATTTGTTTTGTTAAATGTGGCAAGTGCACTTTAGGAGAAGTATCGTTACACAAGTTTCTATATTGTAATTCTTTGTGTTCAGGAGGAACTCACACTTGGTTTATGACGTTTCCATGAAATATGTTCATGCATGTCTTTCCCTTCCAAAAGAGTGAAGTAAGTGAAGAGGACTCACAGTTATATATGTAGCATGTGCACTTATATGGGATAATCAATCTACACAGGGTTCTAGACTGTAAAACTTTGTATTCTGGAGAAAACAACATTTGTTTTGTGCTGATTCTACCAACGATGTTCCTTTCCAAATAGTGAACCAAGTGAAGAGGACTCACAGTTACATATGTAGCATGTCCACTTATTTGGGATAAGTATCCTACACAGGGTGCTAGACTGTAAAACTTTGTATTCTGGAGAAAACAACATTTGTTTTGTGCTGATTCTACCAACGATGTTCCTTTCCAAAATAGTGAAGTAAGTGAAGAGGACTCACAGTTATATATGTAGCATGTGCACTTATATGGGATAAGCAATCTACACAGGGTTCTAGACTGTAAAACTTTGTATTCTAGAGAAAACAACATTTGTTTTGTGCCGATTCTACCAACGATGTTCCTTTCCGAAATAGTGAACCAAGTGAAGAGGACTCACAGTTATATGTGTAGCATGTGCACTTATTTGGGATAAGTATCCTACACAGGGTTCTAGACTGTAAATCTTTGTATTCTGGAGAAAACATTTGTTTTGTGCTGATTGTACCAACGATATTCAGGCTTGTAATGAGCTTGAAAATAGTGACCACGAGAGATCGCGTCAAATTCACATGTTTCACTTTCTCTTCTCTTTGATAAGAATCCTGTAGATGTTCCTACGTTGTAAGTTTTTATGTTCAGGAGAAATTCAGACTGGTTTTGTGACGTTTTCAGGAATATGTTCACGCAGCCTTGATTTTCCAAAAGAGTGAACCAAGTGAGGAGGACTGCGAGTCAAATGTTGGAGGTGCACTTCTTAGGGATAAGTATCCTACAGAAGATTCTTTAGTGTTACACTTTGTAAGGTTCAGGAGAAGATCATACTTGTTTTGCGACATTCGCATATAACATGTTCACGTAGGCCGTGATTATCCTAAAGAGTGAACCACGTGTGGAGGATTCAGAGTAAATGTTGGAATTGCACTTCTTAGTGATAAGGATCCTAGAGAATTTCCTATACGGTAACATTTGTGTTCAGGCGAAAATCATACTTGTTTTGTGACATTTGAGGGCAAATGTTCACACAGGCCATGATTTTACAGAATAGTGAACCTAGTTAGGAGTACTCTGAGTTAACAGAATAGTGAACCTAGTGAGGAGTACTCTGAGTTAAATGTGGCAAGTGCACTGTAGGAGAAGTATCATACAGAAGTTTCTGTATTGTAATTCTTTGTGTTCAGGAGGAAATCACACTTGGTTTACGACGTTTCCATGAAATATGTTCATGCATGTCTTTCCCTTCCAAAATAGTGAAGTAAGTGAAGAGGACTCACAGTTATATATGTAGCATGTGCACTTATATGGGATAATCAATCTACACAGGGTTCTAGACTGTAAAACTTTGTATTCTGGAGAAAACAACATTTGTTTTGTGCTGATTCTACCAACGATGTTCCTTTCCAAAATAGTGAACCAAGTGAAGAGGACTCACAGTTATATATGTAGCATGTGCACTTATATGGGATAAGTAATCTACACAGGGTTCTAGACTTTAAAACTTTGTATTCTGGAGAAAACAACATTTGTTTTGTTAAATGTGGCAAGTGCACTTTAGGAGAAGTATCGTACACAAGTTTCTATATTGTAATTCTTTGTCTTCAGGAGGAAATCACACTTGGTTTACGACGTTTCCATGAAACATGTTCATGCATGTCTTTCCTTCCAAAATAGTGAAGTAAGTGAAGAGGACTCACAGTTATATATGTAGCATGTGCACTGATATGGGATAAGCAATCTACACAGGGTTCTAGACTGTAAAACTTTGTATTCTGGAGAAAACAACATTTGTTTTGTGCTGATTGTACCAACGATATTCAGGCTTGTAATGAGCTTGAAAATAGTGACCACGAGAGATCGCGTAAAATTCACATGTTTCACTTTCTCTTCTCAGTGATAAGAATCCTGTAGATGTTCCTACATTGTAAGTTTTTATGTTCAGGAGAAAATTCACACTGGTTTTGTGACGTTTTCAGGGAATATGTTCACGCAGCCTTGATTTTCCAAAAGAGTGAAGCAAGTGAGGAGGACTGCGAGTCAAATGTTGGAGGTGCACTTCTTAGGGATAAGTATCCTACAGAAGATTCTGTAGTGTTACACTTTGTAAGGTTCAGGAGAAGATCATACTTGTTTTGCGACATTCGCATATAACATGTTCACGTAGGCCGTGATTATCCTAAAGAGTGAACCACGTGTGGAGGATTCAGAGTAAATGTTGGAATTGCACTTCCTAGTGATAAGGATCCTAGAGAATTTCGTTTACTGTAACATTAGTGTTCAGGCGAAAATCATACTGGTTTTGTGACATTTGAGGGCACATGTTCACACAGGCCATGATTTTACAGAATAGTGAACCTAGTTAGGAGTACTCTGAGTTATCAGAATGGTGAAACTAGTGAGGAGTACTCTGAGTTAAATGTGCCAAGTGCACTGTAGGAGAAGTATCGTACAGAAGTTTCTGTATTGTAATTCTTTGTGTTCAGGAGGAAATCACACTTGGTTTACGAAGTTTCCATGAAACATGTTCATGCATGTCTTTCCCTTCCAAAATAGTGAAGTAAGTGAAGTGGACTCACAGTTACATATGTAGCATGTCCACTTATTTGGGATAAGTATCCTACACAGGGTGCTAGACTGTAAAACTTTGTATTCTGGAGAAAACAACATTTGTTTTGTGCTGATTGTACCAACGATATTCAGGCTTGTAATGAGCTTGAAAATAGTGACCACGAGAGATCGCGTAAAATTCACATGTTTCACTTTCTCTTCTCAGTGATAAGAATCCTGTAGATGTTCCTACGTTGTAAGTTTTTATGTTCAGGAGAAATTCACACTGGTTTTGTGACGTTTTCAGGGAATATGTTCACGCAGGCCTTGATTTTCCAAAAGAGTGAACCAAGTGAGGAGGACTGCGAGTCAAATGTTGGAGGTGCACTTCTTAGGGATAAGTATCCTACAGAAGATTCTGTAGTGTTACACTTTGTAAGGTTCAGGAGAAGATCATACTTGTTTTGCGACATTCGCATATAACATGTTCACGTAGGCCGTGATTATCCTAAAGAGTGAACCACGTGTGGAGGATTCAGAGTAAATGTTGGAATTGCACTTCTTAGTGATAAGGATCCTAGAGAATTTCGTTTACTGTAACATTAGTGTTCAGGCGAAATCATACTGGTTTTGTGACATTTGAGGGCACATGTTCACACAGGCCATGATTTTACAGAATAGTGAACCTAGTTAGGAGTACTCTGAGTTATCAGAATGGTGAAACTAGTGAGGAGTACTCTGAGTTAAATGTGCCAAGTGCAATGTAGGAGAAGTATCGTACAGAAGTTTCTGTATTGTAATTCTTTGTGTTCAGGAGGAAATCACACTTGGTTTACGAAGTTTCCATGAAACATGTTCATGCATGTCTTTCCCTTCCAAAATAGTGAAGTAAGTGAAGAGGACTCACAGTTACATATGTAGCATGTCCACTTATTTGGGATAAGTATCCTACACAGGGTGCTAGACTGTAAAACTTTGTATTCTGGAGAAAACAACATTTGTTTTGTGCTGATTCTACCAACGATGTTCCTTTCCAAAATAGTGAACCAAGTGAAGAGGACTCACAGTTATATATGTAGCATGTGCACTTATATGGGATAAGTAATCTACACAGGGTTCTAGACTTTAAAACTTTGTATTCTGGAGAAAATAACATTTGTTTTGTTAAATGTGGCAAGTGCACTTTAGGAGAAGTATCGTACACAAGTTTCTATATTGTAATTCTTTGTGTTCAGGAGGAAATCACACTTGGTTTACGACGTTTCCATGAAACATGTTCATGCATGTCTTTCCCTTCCAAAATAGTGAAGTAAGTGAAGAGGACTCAGTTATATATGTAGCATGTGCACTGATATGGGATAATCAATCTACACAGGGTTCTAGACTGTAAAACTTTGTATTCTGGAGAAAACAACATTTGTTTTGTGCTGATTCTACCAACGATGTTCCTTTCCAAATAGTGAACCAAGTCAAGAGGACTCACAGTTACATATGTAGCATGTCCACTTATTTGGGATAAGTATCCCACACAGGGTGCTAGACTGTAAAACTTTGTATTCTGGGGAAAACAACATTTGTTTTGTGCTGATTCTACCAACGATGTTCCTTTCCAAAATAGTGAACCAAGTGAAGAGGACTCACAGTTATATGTGTACCATGTGCACTCATTTGGGATAAGTATCCTCCACAGGGTTCTAGACTGTAAAACTTTGTATTCTGGAGAAAACAACATTTGTTTTGTGCTGATTGTACCAACGATATTCAGGCTTGTAATGAGCTTGAAAATAGTGACCACGAGAGATCGCGTCAAATTCACATGTTTCACTTTCTCTTCTCAGTGATAAGAATCCTGTAGATGTTCTTAAGTTGTAAGTTTTTATGTTCAGGAGAAATTCACACTGGTTTTGTGTCGTTTTCAGGGAATATGTTCACGCAGGCCTTGATTTTCCAAAAGAGTGAACCAAGTGAGGAGGACTGCGAGTCACATGTTGGAGGTGCACTTCTTAGGGATAAGTATCCTACAGAAGATTCTATAGTGTTACACTTTGTAAGGTTCAGGAGAAGATCATACTTGTTTTGCGACATTCGCGTATAACATGTTCACGTAGGCCGTGATTATCCTAAAGAGTGAACCACGTGTGGAGGATTCAGAGTAAATGTTGGAATTGCACTTCTTAGTGATAAGGATCCTAGAGAATTTCCTATACGGTAACATTTGTGTTCAGGCGAAAATCATACTTGTTTTGTGACATTTGAGGGCACATGTTCACACAGGCCATGATTTTACAGAATAGTGAACCTAGTTAGGAGTACTCTGAGTTATCAGAATGGTGAAACTAGTGAGGAGTACTCTGAGTTAAATGTGGCAAGTGCACTGTAGGAGAAGTATCGTACAGAAGTTTCTGTATTGTAATTCTTTGTGTTCAGGAGGAAATCACACTTGGTTTACGAAGTTTCCATGAAACATGTTCATGCATGTCTTTCCCTTCCAAAATAGTGAAGTAAGTGAAGAGGACTCACAGTTACATATGTAGCATGTCCACTTATTTGGGATAAGTATCCTACACAGGGTGCTAGACTGTAAAACTTTGTATTCTGGAGAAAACAACATTTGTTTTGTGCTGATTCTACCAACGATGTTCCTTTCCAAAATAGTGAACCAAGTGAAGAGGACTCACAGTTATATATGTAGCATGTGCACTTATATGGGATAAGTAATCTACACAGGGTTCTAGACTGTAAAACTTTGTATTCTGGAGAAAACAACATTTGTTTTGTTAAATGTGGCAAGTGCACTTTAGGAGAAGTATCGTACACAAGTTTCTATATTGTAATTCTTTGTGTTCAGGAGGAAATCACACTTGGTTTACGACGTTTCCATGAAACATGTTCATGCATGTCTTTCCCTCCCAAAATAGTGAAGTAAGTGAAGAGGACTCACAGTTATATATGTAGCATGTGCACTTATATGGGATAAGCAATCTACACAGGGTTCTAGACTGTAAAACTTTGTATTCTAGAGAAAACAACATTTGTTTTGTGCCGATTCTACCAACGATGTTCCTTTCCGAAATAGTGAACCAAGTGAAGAGGACTCACAGTTATATGTGTAGCATGTGCACTTATTTGGAATAAGTATCCTACACAGGGTTCTAGACTGTAAATCTTTGTATTCTGGAGAAAACATTTGTTTTGTGCTGATTGTACCAACGATATTCAGGCTTGTAATGAGCTTGAAAATAGTGACCACGAGAGATCGCGTCAAATTCACATGTTTCACTTTCTCTTCCCTTTGATAAGAATCCTGTAGATGTTCCTACGTTGTAAGTTTTTATGTTCAGGAGAAATTCAGACTGGTTTTGTGACGTTTTCAGGGAATATGTTCACGCAGCCTTGATTTTCCAAAGAGTGAACCAAGTGAGGAGGACTGCGAGTCAAATGTTGGAGGTGCACTTCTTAGGGATAAGTATCCTACAGAAGATTCTGTAGTGTTACACTTTGTAAGGTTCAGGAGAAGATCATACTTGTTTTGCGACATTCGCATATAACATGTTCACGTAGGCCGTGATTATCCTAAAGAGTGAACCACGTGTGGAGGATTCAGAGTAAATGTTGGAATTGCACTTCTTAGTGATAAGGATCCTAGAGAATTTCCTATACGGTAACATTTGTGTTCAGGAGAAAATCATACTTGTTTTGTGACATTTGAGGGCACATGTTCACACAGGCCATGATTTTACAGAATAGTGAACCTAGTTAGGAGTACTCTGAGTTAACAGAATAGTGAACCTAGTGAGGAGTACTCTGAGTTAAATGTGGCAAGTGCACTGTAGGAGAAGTATCGTACAGAAGTTTCTATATTGTAATTCTTTGTGTTCAGGAGGAAATCACACTTGGTTTACGACGTTTCCATGAAATATGTTCATGCATGTCTTTCCCTTCCAAAATAGTGAAGTAAGTGAAGAGGACTCACAGTTGTATATGTAGCATGTGCACTTATATGGGATAACCAATCTACACAGGGTTCTCGACTGTAAACTTTGTATTCTGGAGAAGACAACATTTGTTTTGTGCTGATTCTACCAACGATGTTCCTTTCCAAATAGTGAACCAAGTGAAGAGGACTCACAGTTACATATGTAGCATGTGCACTTATTTGGGTAAGTATCCTACACGGGTGCTAGACTGTAAAACTTTGTATTCTGGAGAAAACAACATTTGTTTTGTGCCGATTCTACCAATGATATTCAGGCTTGTAATGACCTTGAAAATAGTGACCACGAGAGATCGCGTAAAATTCACATGTTTCACTTTCTCTTCTCAGTGATAAGAATCCTGTAGATGTTCCTACGTTGTAAGTTTTTAGGTTCAGGAGAAATTCACACTGGTTTTGTGACGTTTTCAGGGAATATGTTCACGCAGGCCTTGATTTTCCAAAAGAGTGAACCAAGTGAGGAGGACTGCGAGTCAAATGTTGGAGGTGCACTTCTTAGGGATAAGTATCCTACAGAAGATTCTATAGTGTTACATTTTGTAAGGTTCAGGAGAAGATCATACTTGTTTTGCGACATTCGCATATAACATGTTCACGCAGGCCGTGATTACCCTAAAGAGTGAACAACGTGTGGAGGATTCAGAGTAAATGTTGGAATTGCACTTCTTAGTGATAAGGATCCTAGAGAATTTCCTATACGGTAACATTTGTGTTCAGGCGAAAATCATACTTGTTTTGTGACATTTGAGGGCACATGTTCACACAGGCCATGATTTTACAGAATAGTGAACCTAGTTAGGAGTACTCTGAGTTATCAGAATGGTGAAACTACTGAGGAGTACTCTGAGTTAAATGTGGAAAGTGCACTGTAGGAGAAGTATCGTACAGAAGTTTCTGTATTGTAATTCTTTGTGTTCAGGAGGAAATCACACTTGGTTTACGAAGTTTCCATGAAACATTTTCATGCATGTCTTTCCCTTCCAAAATAGTGAAGTAAGTGAAGTGGACTCACAGTTACATATGTAGCATGTCCACTTATTTGGGATAAGTATCCTACACAGTGTGCTAGACTGTAAAACTTTGTATTCTGGAGAAAACAACATTTGTTTTGTGCTGATTCTACCAACGATGTTCCTTTCCAAAATAGTGAACCAAGTGAAGAGGACTCACAGTTATATATGTGGCATGTGCACTTATATGGGATAAGTAATCTACACAGGGTTCTAGACTGTAAAACTTTGAATTCTGGAGAAAACAACATTTGTTTTGTTAAATGTGGCAAGTGCACTTTAGGAGAAGTATCGTACACAAGTTTCTATATTGTAATTCTTTGTCTTCAGGAGGAAATCACACTTGGTTTACGACGTTTCCATGAAACATGTTCATGCATGTCTTTCCCTTCCAAAATAGTGAAGTAAGTGAAGAGGACTCACAGTTATATATGTAGCATGTGCACTGATATGGGATAAGCAATCTACACAGGGTTCTAGACTGTAAAACTTTGTATTCTGGAGAAAACAACATTTGTTTTGTGCTGATTGTACCAACGATATTCAGGCTTGTAATGAGCTTGAAAATAGTGACCACGAGAGATCGCGTAAAATTCACATGTTTCACTTTCTCTTCTCAGTGATAAGAATCCTGTAGATGTTCCTACGTTGTAAGTTTTTATGTTCAGGAGAAATTCACACTGGTTTTGTGACGTTTTCAGGGAATATGTTCACGCAAGCCTTGATTTTCCAAAGAGTGAACCAAGTGAGGAGGACTGCGAGTCAAATGTTGGAGGTGCACTTCATAGGGATAAGTATCCTACAGAAGATTCTGTAGTGTTACATTTTGTAAGGTTCAGGAGAAGATCATACTTGTTTTGCGACATTCGCATATAACATGTTCACGCAGGCCGTGATTACCCTAAAGAGTGAACCACGTGTGGAGGATTCAGAGTAAATGTTGGAATTGCACTTCTTAGTGATAAGGATCCTAGAGAATTTCCTATACGGTAACATTTGTGTTCAGGCGAAAATCATACTTGTTTTGTGACATTTGAGGGCACATGTTCACACAGGCCATGATTTTACAGAATAGTGAACTACTGAGGAGTACTCTGAGTTAACAGAATAGTGAAACTAGTGAGGAGTACTCTGAGTTAAATGTGGCAAGTGCACTGTAGGAGAAGTATCGTACAGAAGTTTCTGTATTGTAATTCTTTGTGTTCAGGAGGAAATCACACTTGGTTTACGAAGTTTCCATGAAACATGTTCATGCATGTCTTTCCCTTCCAAAATAGTGAAGTAAGTGAAGAGGACTCACAGTTACATATGTAGCATGCCACTTATTTGGGATAAGTGTCCTACACAGGGTGCTAGACTGTAAAACTTTGTATTCTGGAGAAAACAACATTTGTTTTGTGCTGATTCTACCAACGATGTTCCTTTCCAAAATAGTGAACCAAGTGAAGAGGACTCACAGTTATATATGTAACATGTGCACTTATATGGGATAAGTAATCTACACAGGGTTCTAGACTGTAAAACTTTTTATTCTGGAGAAAACAACATTTGTTTTGTTAAATGTGGCAAGTGCACTTTAGGAGAAGTATCGTACACAAGTTTCTTTATTGTAATTCTTTGTCTTCAGGAGGAAATCACACTTGGTTTACGACGTTTCCATGAAACATGTTCATGCATGTCTTTCCCTCCCAAAATAGTGAAGTAAGTGAAGAGGACTCACAGTTATATATGTAGCATGTGCACTTATATGGGATAAGCAATCTACACAGGGTTCTAGACTGTAAAACTTTGTATTCTAGAGAAACAACATTTGTTTTGTGCCGATTCTACCAACGATGTTCCTTTCCGAAATAGTGAACCAAGTGAAGAGGACTCACAGTTATATGTGTAGCATGTGCACTTATTTGGGATAAGTATCCTACACAGGGTTCTAGACTGTAAATCTTTGTATTCTGGAGAAAACATTTGTTTTGTGCTGATTGTACCAACGATATTCAGGCTTGTAATGAGCTTGAAAATAGTGACCACGAGAGATCGCGTCAAATTCACATGTTTCACTTTCTCTTCCCTTTGATAAGAATCCTGTAGATGTTCCTACGTTGTAAGTTTTTATGTTCAGGAGAAATTCAGACTGGTTTTGTGACGTTTTCAGGGAATATGTTCACGCAGCCTTGATTTTCCAAAAGAGTGAACCAAGTGAGGAGGACTGCGAGTCAAATGTTGGAGGTGCACTTCTTAGGGATAAGTATCCTACAGAAGATTCTGTAGTGTTACACTTTGTAAGGTTCAGGAGAAGATCATACTTGTTTTGCGACATTCGCATATAACATGTTCACGTAGGCCGTGATTATCCTAAAGAGTGAACCACGTGTGGAGGATTCAGAGTAAATGTTGGAATTGCACTTCTTAGTGATAAGGATCCTAGAGAATTTCCTATACGGTAACATTTGTGTTCAGGAGAAAATCATACTTGTTTTGTGACATTTGAGGGCACATGTTCACACAGGCCATGATTTTACAGAATAGTGAACCTAGTTAGGAGTACTCTGAGTTAACAGAATAGTGAACCTAGTGAGGAGTACTCTGAGTTAAATGTGGCAAGTGCACTGTAGGAGAAGTATCGTACAGAAGTTTCTATATTGTAATTCTTTGTGTTCAGGAGGAAATCACACTTGGTTTACGACGTTTCCATGAAATATGTTCATGCATGTCTTTCCCTTCCAAAATAGTGAAGTAAGTGAAGAGGACTCACAGTTGTATATGTAGCATGTGCACTTATATGGGATAACCAATCTACACAGGGTGCTAGACTGTAAAACTTTGTATTCTGGAGAAGACAACATTTGTTTTGTGCTGATTCTACCAACGATGTTCCTTTCCAAATAGTGAACCAAGTGAAGAGGACTCACAGTTCCATATGTAGCATGTGCACTTATTTGGGTAAGTATCCTACACGGGTGCTAGACTGTAAAACTTTGTATTCTGGAGAAAACAACATTTGTTTTGTGCCGATTCTACCAATGATATTCAGGCTTGTAATGACCTTGAAAATAGTGACCACGAGAGATCGCGTCAAATTCACATGTTTCACTTTCTCTTCTCAGTGATAAGAATCCTGTAGATGTTCCTACGTTGTAAGTTTTTAGGTTCAGGAGAAATTCACACTGGTTTTGTGACGTTTTCAGGGAATATGTTCACGCAGGCCTTGATTTTCCAAAAGAGTGAACCAAGTGAGGAGGACTGCGAGTCAAATGTTGGAGGTGCACTTCTTAGGGATAAGTATCCTACAGAAGATTCTATAGTGTTACATTTTGTAAGGTTCAGGAGAAGATCATACTTGTTTTGCGACATTCGCATATAACATGTTCGCGCAGGCCGTGATTACCCTAAAGAGTGAACAACGTGTGGAGGATTCAGAGTAAATGTTGGAATTGCACTTCTTAGTGATAAGGATCCTAGAGAATTTCCTATACGGTAACATTTGTGTTCAGGCGAAAATCATACTTGTTTTGTGACATTTGAGGGCACATGTTCACACAGGCCATGATTTTACAGAATAGTGAACCTAGTTAGGAGTACTCTGAGTTATCAGAATGGTGAAACTACTGAGGAGTACTCTGAGTTAAATGTGGAAAGTGCACTGTAGGAGAAGTATCGTACAGAAGTTTCTGTATTGTAATTCTTTGTGTTCAGGAGGAAATCACACTTGGTTTACGAAGTTTCCATGAAACATGTTCATGCATGTCTTTCCCTTCCAAAATAGTGAAGTAAGTGAAGAGGACTCACAGTTACATATGTAGCATGTCCACTTATTTGGGATAAGTATCCTACACAGGGTGCTAGACTGTAAAACTTTGTATTCTGGAGAAAACAACATTTGTTTTGTGCTGATTCTACCAACGATGTTCCTTTCCAAAATAGTGAACCAAGTGAAGAGGACTCACAGTTATATATGTGGCATGTGCACTTATATGGGATAAGTAATCTACACAGGGTTCTAGACTGTAAAACTTTGAATTCTGGAGAAAACAACATTTGTTTTGTTAAATGTGGCAAGTGCACTTTAGGAGAAGTATCGTACACAAGTTTCTATATTGTAATTCTTTGTCTTCAGGAGGAAATCACACTTGGTTTACGACGTTTCCATGAAACATGTTCATGCATGTCTTTCCCTTCCAAAATAGTGAAGTAAGTGAAGAGGACTCACAGTTATATATGTAGCATGTGCACTGATATGGGATAAGCAATCTACACAGGGTTCTAGACTGTAAAACTTTGTATTCTGGAGAAAACAACATTTGTTTTGTGCTGATTGTACCAACGATATTCAGGCTTGTAATGAGCTTGAAAATAGTGACCACGAGAGATCGCGTAAAATTCACATGTTTCACTTTCTCTTCTCAGTGATAAGAATCCTGTAGATGTTCCTACGTTGTAAGTTTTTATGTTCAGGAGAAATTCACACTGGTTTTGTGACGTTTTCAGGGAATATGTTCACGCAAGCCTTGATTTTCCAAAAGAGTGAACCAAGTGAGGAGGACTGCGAGTCAAATGTTGGAGGTGCACTTCATAGGGATAAGTATCCTACAGAAGATTCTGTAGTGTTACATTTTGTAAGGTTCAGGAGAAGATCATACTTGTTTTGCGACATTCGCGTATAACATGTTCACGCAGGCCGTGATTACCCTAAAGAGTGAACCACGTGTGGAGGATTCAGAGTAAATGTTGGAATTGCACTTCTTAGTGATAAGGATCCTAGAGAATTTTCTATACGGTAACATTTGTGTTCAGGCGAAAATCATACTTGTTTTGTGACATTTGAGGGCACATGTTCACACAGGCCATGATTTTACAGAATAGTGAACTACTGAGGAGTACTCTGAGTTAACAGAATAGTGAAACTAGTGAGGAGTACTCTGAGTTAAATGTGGCAAGTGCACTGTAGGAGAAGTATCGTACAGAAGTTTCTGTATTGTAATTCTTTGTGTTCAGGAGGAAATCACACTTGGTTTACGAAGTTTCCATGAAACATGTTCATGCATGTCTTTCCCTTCCAAAATAGTGAAGTAAGTGAAGAGGACTCACAGTTACATATGTAGCATGCCACTTATTTGGGATAAGTGTCCTACACAGGGTGCTAGACTGTAAAACTTTGTATTCTGGAGAAAACAACATTTGTTTTGTGCTGATTCTACCAACGATGTTCCTTTCCAAAATAGTGAACCAAGTGAAGAGGACTCACAGTTATATATGTAACATGTGCACTTATATGGGATAAGTAATCTACACAGGGTTCTAGACTGTAAAACTTTTTATTCTGGAGAAAACAACATTTGTTTTGTTAAATGTTGCAAGTGCACTTTAGGAGAAGTATCGTACACAAGTTTCTATATTGTAATTCTTTGTCTTCAGGAGGAAATCACACTTGGTTTACGACGTTTCCATGAAACATGTTCATGCATGTCTTTCCCTCCCAAAATAGTGAAGTAAGTGAAGAGGACTCACAGTTATATATGTAGCATGTGCACTTATATGGGATAAGCAATCTACACAGGGTTCTAGACTGTAAAACTTTGTATTCTAGAGAAAACAACATTTGTTTTGTGCCGATTCTACCAACGATGTTCCTTTCCGAAATAGTGAACCAAGTGAAGAGGACTCACAGTTATATGTGTAGCATGTGCACTTATTTGGGATAAGTATCCTACACAGGGTTCTAGACTGTAAATCTTTGTATTCTGGAGAAAACATTTGTTTTGTGCTGATTGTACCAACGATATTCAGGCTTGTAATGAGCTTGAAAATAGTGACCACGAGAGATCGCGTCAAATTCACATGTTTCACTTTCTCTTCTCTTTGATAAGGATCCTGTAGATGTTCCTACGTTGTAAGTTTTTATGTTCAGGAGAAATTCAGACTGGTTTTGTGACGTTTTCAGGGAATATGTTCACGCAGCCTTGATTTTCCAAAAGAGTGAACCAAGTGAGGAGGACTGCGAGTCAAATGTTGGAGGTGCACTTCTTAGGGATAAGTATCCTACAGAAGATTCTTTAGTGTTACACTTTGTAAGGTTCAGGAGAAGATCATACTTGTTTTGCGACATTCGCATATAACATGTTCACGTAGGCCGTGATTATCCTAAAGAGTGAACCACGTGTGGAGGATTCAGAGTAAATGTTGGAATTGCACTTCTTAGTGATAAGGATCCTAGAGAATTTCCTATACGGTAACATTTGTGTTCAGGCGAAAATCATACTTGTTTTGTGACATTTGAGGGCACATGTTCACACAGGCCATGATTTTACAGAATAGTGAACCTAGTTAGGAGTACTCTGAGTTAACAGAATAGTGAACCTAGTGAGGAGTACTCTGAGTTAAATGTGGCAAGTGCACTGTAGGAGAAGTATCATACAGAAGTTTCTGTATTGTAATTCTTTGTGTTCAGGAGGAAATCACACTTGGTTTACGACGTTTCCATGAAATATGTTCATGCATGTCTTTCCCTTCCAAAATAGTGAAGTAAGTGAAGAGGACTCACAGTTATATATGTAGCATGTGCACTTATATGGGATAATCAATCTACACAGGGTTCTAGACTGTAAAACTTTGTATTCTGGAGAAAACAACATTTGTTTTGTGCTGATTCTACCAACGATGTTCCTTTCCAAATAGTGAACCAAGTGAAGAGGACTCACAGTTCCATATGTAGCATGTGCACTTATTTGGGTAAGTATCCTACACGGGTGCTAGACTGTAAAACTTTGTATTCTGGAGAAAACAACATTTGTTTTGTGCCGATTCTACCAATGATATTCAGGCTTGTAATGACCTTGAAAATAGTGACCACGAGAGATCGCGTCAAATTCACATGTTTCACTTTCTCTTCTCAGTGATAAGAATCCTGTAGATGTTCCTACGTTGTAAGTTTTTAGGTTCAGGAGAAATTCACACTGGTTTTGTGACGTTTTCAGGGAATATGTTCACGCAGGCCTTGATTTTCCAAAAGAGTGAACCAAGTGAGGAGGACTGCGAGTCAAATGTTGGAGGTGCACTTCTTAGGGATAAGTATCCTACAGAAGATTCTATAGTGTTACATTTTGTAAGGTTCAGGAGAAGATCATACTTGTTTTGCGACATTCGCATATAACATGTTCACGCAGGCCGTGATTACCCTAAAGAGTGAACAACGTGTGGAGGATTCAGAGTAAATGTTGGAATTGCACTTCTTAGTGATAAGGATCCTAGAGAATTTCCTATACGGTAACATTTGTGTTCAGGCGAAAATCATATTTGTTTTGTGACATTTGAGGGCACATGTTCACACAGGCCATGATTTTACAGAATAGTGAACCTAGTTAGGAGTACTCTGAGTTATCAGAATGGTGAAACTACTGAGGAGTACTCTGAGTTAAATGTGGAAAGTGCACTGTAGGAGAAGTATCGTACAGAAGTTTCTGTATTGTAATTCTTTGTGTTCAGGAGGAAATCACACTTGGTTTACGAAGTTTCCATGAAACATGTTCATGCATGTCTTTCCCTTCCAAAATAGTGAAGTAAGTGAAGAGGACTCACAGTTACATATGTAGCATGTCCACTTATTTGGGATAAGTATCCTACACAGGGTGCTAGACTGTAAAACTTTGTATTCTGGAGAAAACAACATTTGTTTTGTGCTGATTCTACCAACGATGTTCCTTTCCAAAATAGTGAACCAAGTGAAGAGGACTCACAGTTATATATGTGGCATGTGCACTTATATGGGATAAGTAATCTACACAGGGTTCTAGACTGTAAAACTTTGAATTCTGGAGAAAACAACATTTGTTTTGTTAAATGTGGCAAGTGCACTTTAGGAGAAGTATCGTACACAAGTTTCTATATTGTAATTCTTTGTCTTCAGGAGGAAATCACACTTGGTTTACGACGTTTCCATGAAACATGTTCATGCATGTCTTTCCCTTCCAAAATAGTGAAGTAAGTGAAGAGGACTCACAGTTATATATGTAGCATGTGCACTGATATGGGATAAGCAATCTACACAGGGTTCTAGACTGTAAAACTTTGTATTCTGGAGAAAACAACATTTGTTTTGTGCTGATTGTACCAACGATATTCAGGCTTGTAATGAGCTTGAAAATAGTGACCACGAGAGATCGCGTAAAATTCACATGTTTCACTTTCTCTTCTCAGTGATAAGAATCCTGTAGATGTTCCTACGTTGTAAGTTTTTATGTTCAGGAGAAATTCACACTGGTTTTGTGACGTTTTCAGGGAATATGTTCACGCAGCCTTGATTTTCCAAAAGAGTGAAGCAAGTGAGGAGGACTGCGAGTCAAATGTTGGAGGTGCACTTCATAGGGATAAGTATCCTACAGAAGATTCTGTAGTGTTACATTTTGTAAGGTTCAGGAGAAGATCATACTTGTTTTGCGACATTCGCGTATAACATGTTCACGCAGGCCGTGATTACCCTAAAGAGTGAACCACGTGTGGAGGATTCAGAGTAAATGTTGGAATTGCACTTCTTAGTGATAAGGATCCTAGAGAATTTTCTATACGGTAACATTTGTGTTCAGGCGAAAATCATACTTGTTTTGTGACATTTGAGGGCACATGTTCACACAGGCCATGATTTTACAGAATAGTGAACTACTGAGGAGTACTCTGAGTTAACAGAATAGTGAAACTAGTGAGGAGTACTCTGAGTTAAATGTGGCAAGTGCACTGTAGGAGAAGTATCGTACAGAAGTTTCTGTATTGTAATTCTTTGTGTTCAGGAGGAAATCACACTTGGTTTACGAAGTTTCCATGAAACATGTTCATGCATGTCTTTCCCTTCCAAAATAGTGAAGTAAGTGAAGAGGACTCACAGTTACATATGTAGCATGCCACTTATTTGGGATAAGTGTCCTACACAGGGTGCTAGACTGTAAAACTTTGTATTCTAGAGAAAACAACATTTGTTTTGTGCTGATTCTACCAACGATGTTCCTTTCCAAAATAGTGAACCAAGTGAAGAGGACTCACAGTTATATATGTAACATGTGCACTTATATGGGATAAGTAATCTACACAGGGTTCTAGACTGTAAAACTTTTTATTCTGGAGAAAACAACATTTGTTTTGTTAAATGTGGCAAGTGCACTTTAGGAGAAGTATCGTACACAAGTTTCTATATTGTAATTCTTTGTCTTCAGGAGGAAATCACACTTGGTTTACGACGTTTCCATGAAACATGTTCATGCATGTCTTTCCCTCCCAAAATAGTGAAGTAAGTGAAGAGGACTCACAGTTATATATGTAGCATGTGCACTTATATGGGATAAGCAATCTACACAGGGTTCTAGACTGTAAAACTTTGTATTCTAGAGAAAACAACATTTGTTTTGTGCCGATTCTACCAACGATGTTCCTTTCCGAAATAGTGAACCAAGTGAAGAGGACTCACAGTTATATGTGTAGCATGTGCACTTATTTGGGATAAGTATCCTACACAGGGTTCTAGACTGTAAATCTTTGTATTCTGGAGAAAACATTTGTTTTGTGCTGATTGTACCAACGATATTCAGGCTTGTAATGAGCTTGAAAATAGTGACCACGAGAGATCGCGTCAAATTCACATGTTTCACTTTCTCTTCTCTTTGATAAGAATCCTGTAGATGTTCCTACGTTGTAAGTTTTTATGTTCAGGAGAAATTCAGACTGGTTTTGTGACGTTTTCAGGGAATATGTTCACGCAGCCTTGATTTTCCAAAAGAGTGAACCAAGTGAGGAGGACTGCGAGTCAAATGTTGGAGGTGCACTTCTTAGGGATAAGTATCCTACAGAAGATTCTTTAGTGTTACACTTTGTAAGGTTCAGGAGAAGATCATACTTGTTTTGCGACATTCGCATATAACATGTTCACGTAGGCCGTGATTATCCTAAAGAGTGAACCACGTGTGGAGGATTCAGAGTAAATGTTGGAATTGCACTTCTTAGTGATAAGGATCCTAGAGAATTTCCTATACGGTAACATTTGTGTTCAGGCGAAAATCATACTTGTTTTGTGACATTTGAGGGCAAATGTTCACACAGGCCATGATTTTACAGAATAGTGAACCTAGTTAGGAGTACTCTGAGTTAACAGAATAGTGAACCTAGTGAGGAGTACTCTGAGTTAAATGTGGCAAGTGCACTGTAGGAGAAGTATCGTACAGAAGTTTCTGTATTGTAATTCTTTGTGTTCAGGAGGAAATCACACTTGGTTTACGAAGTTTCCATGAAACATGTTCATGCATGTCTTTCCCTTCCAAAATAGTGAAGTAAGTGAAGAGGACTCACAGTTACATATGTAGCATGCCACTTATTTGGGATAAGTGTCCTACACAGGGTGCTAGACTGTAAAACTTTGTATTCTGGAGAAAACAACATTTGTTTTGTGCTGATTCTACCAACGATGTTCCTTTCCAAAATAGTGAACCAAGTGAAGAGGACTCACAGTTATATATGTAACATGTGCACTCATATGGGATAAGTAATCTACACAGGGTTCTAGACTGTAAAACTTTTTATTCTGGAGAAAACAACATTTGTTTTGTTAAATGTGGCAAGTGCACTTTAGGAGAAGTATCGTACACAAGTTTCTATATTGTAATTCTTTGTGTTCAGGAGGAAATCACACTTGGTTTACGACGTTTCCATGAAATATGTTCATGCATGTCTTTCCCTTCCAAAAGAGTGAAGTAAGTGAAGAGGACTCACAGTTATATATGTAGCATGTGCACTTATATGGGATAATCAATCTACACAGGGTTCTAGACTGTAAAACTTTGTATTCTGGAGAAAACAACATTTGTTTTGTGCTGATTCTACCAACGATGTTCCTTTCCAAATAGTGAACCAAGTGAAGAGGACTCACAGTTACATATGTAGCATGTCCACTTATTTGGGATAAGTATCCTACACAGGGTGCTAGACTGTAAAACTTTGTATTCTGGAGAAAACAACATTTGTTTTGTGCTGATTGTACCAACGATATTCAGGCTTGTAATGACCTTGAAAATAGTGACCACGAGAGATCGCGTCAAATTCACATGTTTCAATTTCTCTTCTCAGTGATAAGAATCCTGTAGATGTTCCTACGTTGTAAGTTTTTAGGTTCAGGAGAAATTCACACTGGTTTTGTGACGTTTTCAGGGAATATGTTCACGCAGGCCTTGATTTTCCAAAAGAGTGAACCAAGTGAGGAGGTCTGCGAGTCAAATGTTGGAGGTGCACTTCTTAGGGATAAGTATCCTACAGAAGATTCTATAGTGTTACATTTTGTAAGGTTCAGGAGAAGATCATACTTGTTTTGCGACATTCGCATATAACATGTTCACGCAGGCCGTGATTACCCTAAAGCGTGAACAACGTGTGGAGGATTCAGAGTAAATGTTGGAATTGCACTTCTTAGTGATAAGGATCCTAGAGAATTTCCTATACGGTAACATTTGTGTTCAGGCGAAAATCATACTTGTTTTGTGACATTTGAGGGCACATGTTCACACAGGCCATGATTTTACAGAATAGTGAACCTAGTTAGGAGTACTCTGAGTTATCAGAATGGTGAAACTAGTGAGGAGTACTCTGAGTTAAATGTGGCAAGTGCACTGTAGGAGAAGTATCGTACAGAAGTTTCTGTATTGTAATTCTTTGTGTTCAGGAGGAAATCACACTTGGTTTACGAAGTTTCCATGAAACATGTTCATGCATGTCTTTCCCTTCCAAAATAGTGAAGTAAGTGAAGAGGACTCACAGTTACAAATGTAGCATGTCCACTTATTTGGGATAAGTATCCTACACAGGGTGCTAGACTGTAAAACTTTGTATTCTGGAGAAAACAACATTTGTTTTGTGCTGATTCTACCAACGATGTTCCTTTCCAAAATAGTGAACCAAGTGAAGAGGACTCACAGTTATATATGTAGCATGTGCACTTATATGGGATAAGTAATCTACACAGGGTTCTAGACTGTAAAACTTTTTATTCTGGAGAAAACAACATTTGTTTTGTTAAATGTGGCAAGTGCACTTTAGGAGAAGTATCGTACACAAGTTTCTATATTGTAATTCTTTGTGTTCAGGAGGAAATCACACTTGGTTTACGACGTTTCCATGAAATATGTTCATGCATGTCTTTCCCTTCCAAAATAATGAAGTAAGTGAAGAGGACTCACAGTTATATATGTAGTATGTGCACTTATATGGGATAATCAATCTACACAGGGATCTAGACTGTAAAACTTTGGATTCTGGAGAAAACAACATTTGTTTTGTGCTGATTCTACCAAGGATGTTCTTTTCTAAATAGTGAACCAAGTGAAGAGGACTCACGGTTACATATGTAGCATGTCCACTTATTTGGGATAAGTATCCTACACAGGTTGCTAGACTGTAAAACTTTTCATTCTGGAGAAAACAACATTTGTTTTGTATTGATTCTACCAACGATGTTCCTTTCCAAAATAGTGAAGTAAGTGAAGAGGACTCACAGTTATATATGTAGCATGTGCACTTATATGGGATAAGCAATCTACACAGGGTTCTAGACTGTAAAACTTTGTATTCTAGAGAAAACAACATTTGTTTTGTGCCGATTCTACCAACGATGTTCCTTTCCGAAATAGTGAACCAAGTGAAGAGGACTCACAGTTATATGTGTAGCATGTGCACTTATTTGGGATAAGTATCCTACACAGGGTTCTAGACTGTAAATCTTTGTATTCTGGAGAAAACATTTGTTTTGTGCTGATTGTACCAATGATATTCAGGCTTGTAATGAGCTTGAAAATAGTGACCACGAGAGATCGCGTCAAATTCACATGTTTCACTTTCTCTTCTCTTTGATAAGAATCCTGTAGATGTTCCTACGTTGTAAGTTTTTATGTTCAGGAGAAATTCAGACTGGTTTTGTGACGTTTTCAGGGAATATGTTCACGCAGCCTTGATTTTCCAAAAGAGTGAACCAAGTGAGGAGGACTGCGAGTCAAATGTTGGAGGTGCACTTCTTAGGGATAAGTATCCTACAGAAGATTCTTTAGTGTTACACTTTGTAAGGTTCAGGAGAAGATCATACTTGTTTTGCGACATTCGCATATAACATGTTCACGTAGGCCGTGATTATCCTAAAGAGTGAACCACGTGTGGAGGATTCAGAGTAAATGTTGGAATTGCACTTCTTAGTGATAAGGATCCTAGAGAATTTCCTATACGGTAACATTTGTGTTCAGGCGAAAATCATACTTGTTTTGTGACATTTGAGGGCAAATGTTCACACAGGCCATGATTTTACAGAATAGTGAACCTAGTTAGGAGTACTCTGAGTTAACAGAATAGTGAACCTAGTGAGGAGTACTCTGAGTTAAATGTGGCAAGTGCACTGTAGGAGAAGTATCATACAGAAGTTTCTGTATTGTAATTCTTTGTGTTCAGGAGGAAATCACACTTGGTTTACGACGTTTCCATGAAATATGTTCATGCATGTCTTTCCCTTCCAAAATAGTGAAGTAAGTGAAGAGGACTCACAGTTATATATGTAGCATGTGCACTTATATGGGATAATCAATCTACACAGGGTTCTAGACTGTAAAACTTTGTATTCTGGAGAAAACAACATTTGTTTTGTGCTGATTCTACCAACGATGTTCCTTTCCAAATAGTGAACCAAGTGAAGAGGACTCACAGTTACATATGTAGCATGTCCACTTATTTGGGATAAGTATCCTACACAGGGTGCTAGACTGTAAAACTTAGTATTCTGGAGAAAACAACATTTGTTTTGTGCTGATTGTACCAACGATATTCAGGCTTGTAATGACCTTGAAAATAGTGACCACGAGAGATTGCGTCAAATTCACATGTTTCACTTTCTCTTCTCAGTGATAAGAATCCTGTAGATGTTCCTACGTTGTAAGTTTTTAGGTTCAGGAGAAATTCACACTGGTTTTGTGACGTTTTCAGGGAATATGTTCACGCAGGCCTTGATTTTCCAAAAGAGTGAACCAAGTGAGGAGGTCTGCGAGTCAAATGTTGGAGGTGCACTTCTTAGGGATAAGTATCCTACAGAAGATTCTATAGTGTTACATTTTGTAAGGTTCAGGAGAAGATCATACTTGTTTTGCGACATTCGCATATAACATGTTCACGCAGGCCGTGATTACCCTAAAGAGTGAACCACGTGTGGAGGATTCAGAGTAAATGTTGGAATTGCACTTCTTAGTGATAAGGATCCTAGAGAATTTCCTATACGGTAACATTTGTGTTCAGGCGAAAATCATACTTGTTTTGTGACATTTGAGGGCACATGTTCACACAGGCCATGATTTTACAGAATAGTGAACCTAGTTAGGAGTACTCTGAGTTATCAGAATGGTGAAACTAGTGAGGAGTACTCTGAGTTAAATGTGGCAAGTGCACTGTAGGAGAAGTATCGTACAGAAGTTTCTGTATTGTAATTCTTTGTGTTCGGGAAGAAATCACACTTGGTTTACGAAGTTTCCATGAAACATGTTCATGCATGTCTTTCCCTTCCAAAATAGTGAAGTAAGTGAAGAGGACTCACAGTTACATATGTAGCATGTCCACTTATTTGGGATAAGTATCCTACACAGGCTGCTAGACTGTAAAACGTTGTATTCTGGAGAAAACAACATTTGTTTTGTGCTGATTCTACCAACGATGTTCCTTTCCAAAATAGTGAACCAAGTGAAGAGGACTCACAGTTATATTTGTAGCATGTGCACTTATATGGAATAAGTAATCTACACAGGGTTCTAGACTGTAAAACTTTGTATTCTGGAGAAAACAACATTTGTTTTGTTAAATGTGGCAAGTGCACTTTAGGAGAAGTATCGTACACAAGTTTCTATATTGTAATTCTTTGTCTTCAGGAGGAAATCACACTTGGTTTACGACGTTTCCATGAAACATGTTCATGCATGTCTTTCCCTTCCAAAATAGTGAAGTAAGTGAAGAGGACTCACAGTTATATATGTAGCATGTGCACTGATATGGGATAAGCAATCTACACAGGGTTCTAGACTGTAAAACTTTGTATTCTGGAGAAAACAACATTTGTTTTGTGCTGATTGTACCAACGATGTTCCTTTCGAAATAGTGAACCAAGTGAAGAGGACTCACAGTTACATATGTAGCATGTCCACTTATTTGGGATAAGTATCCTACACAGGGTGCTAGACTGTAAAACTTTGTATTGTGGAGAAAACAACAGTTGTTTTGTGCTGATTCTACCAACGATGTTCCTTTCCAAAATAGTGAACCAAGTGAAGAGGACTCACAGTTATATGTGTAGCATGTGCACTCATTTGGGATAAGTATCCTCCACAGGGTTCTAGACTGTAAAACTTTGTATTCTGGAGAAAACAACATTTGTTTTGTGCTGATTGTACCAACGATATTCAGGCTTGTAATGAGCTTGAAAATAGTGACCACGAGAGATCGCGTCAAATTCACATGTTTCACTTTCTCTTCTCAGTGATAAGAATCCTGTAGATGTTCCTACGTTGTAAGTTTTGATGTTCAGGAGAAATTCACACTGGTTTTGTGACGTTTTCAGGGAATATGTTCATGCAGGCCTTGATTTTCCAAAAGAGTGAACCAAGTGAGGAGGACTGCGAGTCACATGTTGGAGGTGCACTTCTTAGGGATAAGTATCCTACAGAAGATTCTGTAGTGTTACACTTTGTAAGGATCAGGAGAAGATCATACTTGTTTTGCGACATTCGCATATAACATGTTCACGTAGGCCGTGATTATCCTAAAGAGTGAACCACGTGTGGAGGATTCAGAGTAAATGTTGGAATTGCACTTCTTAGTGATAAGGATCCTAGAGAATTTCGTTTACTGTAACATTTGTGTTCAGGCGAAAATCATACTTGTTTTGTGACATTTGAGGGCACATGTTCACACAGGCCATGATTTTACAGAATAGTGAACCTAGTGAGGAGTACTCTGAGTTATCAGAATGGTGAAACTAGTGAGGAGTACTCTGAGTTAAATGTGGCAAGTGCACTGTAGGAGAAGTATCGTACAGAAGTTTCTGTATTGTAATTCTTTGTGTTCAGGAGGAAATCACACTTGGTTTACGAAGTTTCCATGAAACATGTTCATGCATGTCTTTCCCTTCCAAAATAGTGAAGTAAGTGAAGAGGACTCACAGTTACATATGTAGCATGTCCACTTATTTGGGATAAGTATCCTACACAGGGTGCTAGACTGTAAAACTTTGTATTCTGGAGAAAACAACATTTGTTTTGTGCTGATTCTACCAACGATGTTCCTTTCCAAAATAGTGAACCAAGTGAAGAGGACTCACAGTTATATATGTAGCATGTGCACTTATATGGGATAAGTAATCTACACAGGGTTCTAGACTGCAAAACTTTGTATTCTGGAGAAAATAACATTTGTTTTATTAAATGTGGCAAGTGCACTTTAGGAGAAGTATAGTACACAAGTTTCTATATTGTAATTCTTTGTCTTCAGGAGGAAATTACACTTGGTTTACGACGTTTCCATGAAACATGTTCATGCATGTCTTTCCCTTCCAAAATAGTGAAGTAAGTGAAGAGGACTCACAGTTATATATGTAGCATGTGCACTGATATGGGATAAGCAATCTACACAGGGTTCTAGACTGTAAAACTTTGTATTCTAGAGAAAACAACATTTGTTTTGTGCCGATTCTACCAACGATGTTCCTTTCCGAAATAGTGAACCAAGTGAAGAGGACTCACAGTTATATGTGTAGCATGTGCACTTATTTGGGATAAGTATCCCACACAGGGTTCTAGACTGTAAAACTTTGTATTCTGGAGAAAACAACATTTGTTTTGTGCTTAATATACCAACGATATTCAGGCTTGTAATGAGCTTGAAAATAGTGACCACGAGAGATCGCGTCAAATTCACATGTTTCACTTTCTCTTCTCAGTGATAAGAATCCTGTAGATGTTCCTACGTTGTAAGTTTTTATGTTCAGGAGAAATTCACACTGGTTTTGTGACGTTTTCAGGGAATATGTTCACGCAGGCCGTGATTATCCTAAAGAGTGAACCACGTGTGGAGGATTCAGAGTAAATGTTGGAATTGCACTTCTTAGTGATAAGGATCCTAGAGAATTTCGTATACTGTAACATTTGTGTTCAGGCGAAAATCATACTTGTTTTGGGACATTTGAGGGCACATGTTCACACAGGCCATGATTTTACAGAATAGTGAACCTAGTGAGGAGTACTCTGAGTTAACAGAATAGTCAACCTAGTGAGGAGTACTCTGAGTTAAATGTGGCAAGTGCACTGTAGGAGAAGTGTAGTACAGAAGTTTCTGTATTGTAATTCTTTGTGTTCAGGAGGAAATCACACTTGGTTTACGACGTTTCCATGAAACATGTTCATGCATGTCTTTCCCTTCCAAAATAGTGAAGTAAGTGAAGAGGACTCACAGTTATATATGTAGCATGTGCACTTATATGGGATAATCAATCTACACAGGGTTCTAGACTGTAAAACTTTGTATTCTGGAGAAAACAACATATGTTTTGTGCTGATTCTACCAACGATGTTCCTTTCCAAATAGTGAACCAAGTGAAGAGGACTCACAGTTATATATGTAGCATGTCCACTTATTTGGGATACGTATCCTACACAGGGTGCTAGACTGTAAAACTTTGTATTCTGGAGAAAACAACATTTGTTTTGTGCTGATTCTACCAACGATGTTCCTTTCCAAATAAGTGAACCAAGTGAAGAGGACTCACAGTTATATGTGTAGCATGTGCACTTATTTGGGATAAGTATCCTACACAGGGTTCTAGACTGTAAAACTTTGTATTCTGGAGAAAACAACATTTGTTTTGTGCTGATTGTACCAACGATATTCAGGCTTGTAATGAGCTTGAAAATAGTGACCACGAGAGATCGTGTCAAATTCACATGTTTCACTTTCTCTTCTCAGTGATAAGAATCCTGTAGATGTTCCTACGTTGTAAGTTTTTATGTTCAGGAGAAATTCACACTGGTTTTGTGACATTTTCAGGGAATATGTTCACGCAGGCCTTGATTTTCCAAAAGAGTGAACCAAGTGAGGAGGACTGCGAGTCAAATGTTGGAGGTGCACTTCTTAGGGATAAGTATCCTACAGAAGATTCTGTAGTGTTACACTTTGTAAGGTTCAGGAGAAGATCATACTTGTTTTGCGACATTCGCATATAACATGTTCACGTAGGCCGTGATTATCCTAAAGAGTGAACCACGTGTGGAGGATTCAGAGTAAATGTTGGAATTGCACTTCTTAGTGATAAGGATCCTAGAGAATTTCCTATACGGTAACATTTGTGTTCAGGCGAAAATCATACTTGTTTTGTGACATTTGAGGGCACATGTTCACACAGGCCATGATTTTACAGAATAGTGAACCTAGTTAGGAGTACTCTGAGTTATCAGAATGGTGAAACTAGTGAGGAGTACTCTGAGTTAAATGTGCCAAGTGCAATGTAGGAGAAGTATCGTACAGAAGTTTCTGTATTGTAATTCTTTGTGTTCAGGAGGAAATCACACTTGGTTTACGAAGTTTCCATGAAACATGTTCATGCATGTCTTTCCCTTCCAAAATAGTGAAGTAAGTGAAGAGGACTCACAGTTACATATGTAGCATGTCCACTTATTTGGGATAAGTATCCTACACAGGGTGCTAGACTGTAAAACTTTGTATTCTGGAGAAAACAACATTTGTTTTGTGCTGATTCTACCAACGATGTTCCTTTCCAAAATAGTGAACCAAGTGAAGAGGACTCACAGTTATATATGTAGCATGTGCACTTATATGGGATAAGTAATCTACACAGGGTTCTAGACTTTAAAACTTTGTATTCTGGAGAAAACAACATTTGTTTTGTTAAATGTGGCAAGTGCACTTTAGGAGAAGTATCGTACACAAGTTTCTATATTGTAATTCTTTGTCTTCAGGAGGAAATCACACTTGGTTTACGACGTTTCCATGAAACATGTTCATGCATGTCTTTCCTTCCAAAATAGTGAAGTAAGTGAAGAGGACTCACAGTTATATATGTAGCATGTGCACTGATATGGGATAAGCAATCTACACAGGGTTCTAGACTGTAAAACTTTGTATTCGGGAGAAAACAACATTTGTTTTGTGCTGATTGTACCAACGATATTCGGGCTTGTAATGAGCTTGAAAATAGTGACCACGAGAGATCGCGTAAAATTCACATGTTTCACTTTCTCTTCTCAGTGATAAGAATCCTGTAGATGTTCCTACGTTGTAAGTTTTTATGTTCAGGAGAAATTCACACTGGTTTTGTGACGTTTTCAGGGAATATGTTCACGCAGCCTTGATTTTCCAAAAGAGTGAAGCAAGTGAGGAGGACTGCGAGTCAAATGTTGGAGGTGCACTTCTTAGGGATAAGTATCCTACAGAAGATTCTGTAGTGTTACACTTTGTAAGGTTCAGGAGAAGATCATACTTGTTTTGCGACATTCGCATATAACATGTTCACGCAGGCCGTGATTATCCTAAAGAGTGAACCACGTGTGGAGGATTCAGAGTAAATGTTGGAATTGCACTTCTTAGTGATAAGGATCCTAGAGAATTTCGTTTACTGTAACATTTGTGTTCAGGCGAAAATCATACTTGTTTTGTGACATTTGAGGGCACATGTTCACACAGGCCATGATTTTACAGAATAGTGAACCTAGTGAGGAGTACTCTGAGTTATCAGAATGGTGAAACTAGTGAGGAGTACTCTGAGTTAAATGTGGCAAGTGCACTGTAGGAGAAGTATCGTACAGAAGTTTCTGTATTGTAATTCTTTGTGTTCAGGAGGAAATCACACTTGGTTTACGAAGTTTCCATGAAACATGTTCATGCATGTCTTTCCCTTCCAAAATAGTGAAGTAAGTGAAGAGGACTCACAGTTACATATGTAGCATGTCCACTTATTTGGGATAAGTATCCTACACAGGGTGCTAGACTGTAAAACTTTGTATTCTGGAGAAAACAACATTTGTTTTGTGCTGATTCTACCAACGATGTTCCTTTCCAAAGTAGTGAACCAAGTGAAGAGGACTCACAGTTATATATGTAGCATGTGCACTTATATGGGATAAGTAATCTACACAGGGTTCTAGACTGCAAAACTTTGTATTCTGGAGAAAATAACATTTGTTTTATTAAATGTGGCAAGTGCACTTTAGGAGAAGTATAGTACACAAGTTTCTATATTGTAATTCTTTGTCTTCAGGAGGAAATCACACTTGGTTTACGACGTTTCCATGAAACATGTTCATGCATGTCTTTCCCTTCCAAAATAGTGAAGTAAGTGAAGAGGACTCACAGTTATATATGTAGCATGTGCACTGATATGGGATAAGCAATCTACACAGGGTTCTAGACTGTAAAACTTTGTATTCTAGAGAAAACAACATTTGTTTTGTGCCGATTCTACCAACGATGTTCCTTTCCGAAATAGTGAACCAAGTGAAGAGGACTCACAGTTATATGTGTAGCATGTGCACTTATTTGGGATAAGTATCCCACACAGGGTTCTAGACTGTAAAACTTTGTATTCTGGAGAAAACAACATTTGTTTTGTGCTTAATATACCAACGATATTCAGGCTTGTAATGAGCTTGAAAATAGTGACCACGAGAGATCGCGTCAAATTCACATGTTTCACTTTCTCTTCTCAGTGATAAGAATCCTGTAGATGTTCCTACGTTGTAAGTTTTTATGTTCAGGAGAAATTCACACTGGTTTTGTGACGTTTTCAGGGAATATGTTCACGCAGGCCGTGATTATCCTAAAGAGTGAACCACGTGTGGAGGATTCAGAGTAAATGTTGGAATTGCACTTCTTAGTGATAAGGATCCTAGAGAATTTCGTATACTGTAACATTTGTGTTCAGGCGAAAATCATACTTGTTTTGGGACATTTGAGGGCACATGTTCACACAGGCCATGATTTTACAGAATAGTGAACCTAGTGAGGAGTACTCTGAGTTAACAGAATAGTGAAACTAGTGAGGAGTACTCTGAGTTAAATGTGGCAAGTGCACTGTAGGAGAAGTATAGTACAGAAGTTTCTGTATTGTAATTCTTTGTGTTCAGGAGGAAATCACACTTGGTTTACGACGTTTCCATGAAACATGTTCATGCATGTCTTTCCCTTCCAAAATAGTGAAGTAAGTGAAGAGGACTCACAGTTATATATGTAGCATGTGCACTTATATGGGATAATCAATCTACACAGGGTTCTAGACTGTAAAACTTTGTATTCTGGAGAAAACAACATATGTTTTGTGCTGATTCTACCAACGATGTTCCTTTCCAAATAGTGAACCAAGTGAAGAGGACTCACAGTTACATATGTAGCATGTCCACTTATTTGGGATACGTATCCTACACAGGGTGCTAGACTGTAAAACTTTGTATTCTGGAGAAAACAACATTTGTTTTGTGCTGATTCTACCAACGATGTTCCTTTCCAAATAAGTGAACCAAGTGAAGAGGACTCACAGTTATATGTGTAGCATGTGCACTTATTTGGGATAAGTATCCTACACAGGGTTCTAGACTGTAAAACTTTGTATTCTGGAGAAAACAACATTTGTTTTGTGCTGATTGTACCAACGATATTCAGGCTTGTAATGAGCTTGAAAATAGTGACCACGAGAGATCGTGTCAAATTCACATGTTTCACTTTCTCTTCTCAGTGATAAGAATCCTGTAGATGTTCCTACGTTGTAAGTTTTTATGTTCAGGAGAAATTCACACTGGTTTTGTGACATTTTCAGGGAATATGTTCACGCAGGCCTTGATTTTCCAAAAGAGTGAACCAAGTGAGGAGGACTGCGAGTCAAATGTTGGAGGTGCACTTCTTAGGGATAAGTATCCTACAGAAGATTCTGTAGTGTTACACTTTGTAAGGTTCAGGAGAAGATCATACTTGTTTTGCGACATTCGCATATAACATGTTCACGTAGGCCGTGATTATCCTAAAGAGTGAACCACGTGTGGAGGATTCAGAGTAAATGTTGGAATTGCACTTCTTAGTGATAAGGATCCTAGAGAATTTCCTATACGGTAACATTTGTGTTCAGGCGAAAATCATACTTGTTTTGTGACATTTGAGGGCACATGTTCACACAGGCCATGATTTTACAGAATAGTGAACCTAGTTAGGAGTACTCTGAGTTATCAGAATGGTGAAACTAGTGAGGAGTACTCTGAGTTAAATGTGCCAAGTGCAATGTAGGAGAAGTATCGTACAGAAGTTTCTGTATTGTAATTCTTTGTGTTCAGGAGGAAATCACACTTGGTTTACGAAGTTTCCATGAAACATGTTCATGCATGTCTTTCCCTTCCAAAATAGTGAAGTAAGTGAAGAGGACTCACAGTTACATATGTAGCATGTCCACTTATTTGGGATAAGTATCCTACACAGGGTGCTAGACTGTAAAACTTTGTATTCTGGAGAAAACAACATTTGTTTTGTGCTGATTCTACCAACGATGTTCCTTTCCAAAATAGTGAACCAAGTGAAGAGGACTCACAGTTATATATGTAGCATGTGCACTTATATGGGATAAGTAATCTACACAGGGTTCTAGACTTTAAAACTTTGTATTCTGGAGAAAACAACATTTGTTTTGTTAAATGTGGCAAGTGCACTTTAGGAGAAGTATCGTACACAAGTTTCTATATTGTAATTCTTTGTCTTCAGGAGGAAATCACACTTGGTTTACGACGTTTCCATGAAACATGTTCATGCATGTCTTTCCTTCCAAAATAGTGAAGTAAGTGAAGAGGACTCACAGTTATATATGTAGCATGTGCACTGATATGGGATAAGCAATCTACACAGGGTTCTAGACTGTAAAACTTTGTATTCGGGAGAAAACAACATTTGTTTTGTGCTGATTGTACCAACGATATTCGGGCTTGTAATGAGCTTGAAAATAGTGACCACGAGAGATCGCGTAAAATTCACATGTTTCACTTTCTCTTCTCAGTGATAAGAATCCTGTAGATGTTCCTACGTTGTAAGTTTTTATGTTCAGGAGAAATTCACACTGGTTTTGTGACGTTTTCAGGGAATATGTTCACGCAGCCTTGATTTTCCAAAAGAGTGAAGCAAGTGAGGAGGACTGCGAGTCAAATGTTGGAGGTGCACTTCTTAGGGATAAGTATCCTACAGAAGATTCTGTAGTGTTACACTTTGTAAGGTTCAGGAGAAGATCATACTTGTTTTGCGACATTCGCATATAACATGTTCACGCAGGCCGTGATTATCCTAAAGAGTGAACCACGTGTGGAGGATTCAGAGTAAATGTTGGAATTGCACTTCTTAGTGATAAGGATCCTAGAGAATTTCGTTTACTGTAACATTTGTGTTCAGGCGAAAATCATACTTGTTTTGTGACATTTGAGGGCACATGTTCACACAGGCCATGATTTTACAGAATAGTGAACCTAGTGAGGAGTACTCTGAGTTATCAGAATGGTGAAACTAGTGAGGAGTACTCTGAGTTAAATGTGGCAAGTGCACTGTAGGAGAAGTATCGTACAGAAGTTTCTGTATTGTAATTCTTTGTGTTCAGGAGGAAATCACACTTGGTTTACGAAGTTTCCATGAAACATGTTCATGCATGTCTTTCCCTTCCAAAATAGTGAAGTAAGTGAAGAGGACTCACAGTTACATATGTAGCATGTCCACTTATTTGGGATAAGTATCCTACACAGGGTGCTAGACTGTAAAACTTTGTATTCTGGAGAAAACAACATTTGTTTTGTGCTGATTCTACCAACGATGTTCCTTTCCAAAGTAGTGAACCAAGTGAAGAGGACTCACAGTTATATATGTAGCATGTGCACTTATATGGGATAATTAATCTACACAGGGTTCTAGACTGCAAAACTTTGTATTCTGGAGAAAATAACATTTGTTTTATTAAATGTGGCAAGTGCACTTTAGGAGAAGTATAGTACACAAGTTTCTATATTGTAATTCTTTGTCTTCAGGAGGAAATCACACTTGGTTTACGACGTTTCCATGAAACATGTTCATGCATGTCTTTCCCTTCCAAAATAGTGAAGTAAGTGAAGAGGACTCACAGTTATATATGTAGCATGTGCACTGATATGGGATAAGCAATCTACACAGGGTTCTAGACTGTAAAACTTGTATTCTAGAGAAAACAACATTTGTTTTGTGCCGATTCTACCAACGATGTTCCTTTCCGAAATAGTGAACCAAGTGAAGAGGACTCACAGTTATATGTGTAGCATGTGCACTTATTTGGGATAAGTATCCCACACAGGGTTCTAGACTGTAAAACTTTGTATTCTGGAGAAAACAACATTTGTTTTGTGCTTAATATACCAACGATATTCAGGCTTGTAATGAGCTTGAAAATAGTGACCACGAGAGATCGCGTCAAATTCACATGTTTCACTTTCTCTTCTCAGTGATAAGAATCCTGTAGATGTTCCTACGTTGTAAGTTTTTATGTTCAGGAGAAATTCACACTGGTTTTGTGACGTTTTCAGGGAATATGTTCACGCAGGCCGTGATTATCCTAAAGAGTGAACCACGTGTGGAGGATTCAGAGTAAATGTTGGAATTGCACTTCTTAGTGATAAGGATCCTAGAGAATTTCGTATACTGTAACATTTGTGTTCAGGCGAAAATCATACTTGTTTTGGGACATTTGAGGGCACATGTTCACACAGGCCATGATTTTACAGAATAGTGAACCTAGTGAGGAGTACTCTGAGTTAACAGAATAGTGAAACTAGTGAGGAGTACTCTGAGTTAAATGTGGCAAGTGCACTGTAGGAGAAGTATAGTACAGAAGTTTCTGTATTGTAATTCTTTGTGTTCAGGAGGAAATCACACTTGGTTTACGACGTTTCCATGAAACATGTTCATGCATGTCTTTCCCTTCCAAAATAGTGAAGTAAGTGAAGAGGACTCACAGTTATATATGTAGCATGTGCACTTATATGGGATAATCAATCTACACAGGGTTCTAGACTGTAAAACTTTGTATTCTGGAGAAAACAACATATGTTTTGTGCTGATTCTACCAACGATGTTCCTTTCCAAATAGTGAACCAAGTGAAGAGGACTCACAGTTACATATGTAGCATGTCCACTTATTTGGGATACGTATCCTACACAGGGTGCTAGACTGTAAAACTTTGTATTCTGGAGAAAACAACATTTGTTTTGTGCTGATTCTACCAACGATGTTCCTTTCCAAATAAGTGAACCAAGTGAAGAGGACTCACAGTTATATGTGTAGCATGTGCACTTATTTGGGATAAGTATCCTACACAGGGTTCTAGACTGTAAAACTTTGTATTCTGGAGAAAACAACATTTGTTTTGTGCTGATTGTACCAACGATATTCAGGCTTGTAATGAGCTTGAAAATAGTGACCACGAGAGATCGTGTCAAATTCACATGTTTCACTTTCTCTTCTCAGTGATAAGAATCCTGTAGATGTTCCTACGTTGTAAGTTTTTATGTTCAGGAGAAATTCACACTGGTTTTGTGACATTTTCAGGGAATATGTTCACGCAGGCCTTGATTTTCCAAAAGAGTGAACCAAGTGAGGAGGACTGCGAGTCACATGTTGGAGGTGCACTTCTTAGGGATAAGTATCCTACAGAAGATTCTGTAGTGTTACACTTTGTAAGGTTCAGGAGAAGATCATACTTGTTTTGCGACATTCGCATATAACATGTTCACGTAGGCCGTGATTATCCTAAAGAGTGAACCACGTGTGGAGGATTCAGAGTAAATGTTGGAATTGCACTTCTTAGTGATAAGGATCCTAGAGAATTTCCTATACGGTAACATTTGTGTTCAGGCGAAAATCATACTTGTTTTGTGACATTTGAGGGCACATGTTCACACAGGCCATGATTTTACAGAATAGTGAACCTAGTTAGGAGTACTCTGAGTTATCAGAATGGTGAAACTAGTGAGGAGTACTCTGAGTTAAATGTGCCAAGTGCAATGTAGGAGAAGTATCGTACAGAAGTTTCTGTATTGTAATTCTTTGTGTTCAGGAGGAAATCACACTTGGTTTACGAAGTTTCCATGAAACATGTTCATGCATGTCTTTCCCTTCCAAAATAGTGAAGTAAGTGAAGAGGACTCACAGTTACATATGTAGCATGTCCACTTATTTGGGATAAGTATCCTACACAGGGTGCTAGACTGTAAAACTTTGTATTCTGGAGAAAACAACATTTGTTTTGTGCTGATTCTACGAACGATGTTCCTTTCCAAAATAGTGAACCAAGTGAAGAGGACTCACAGTTATATATGTAGCATGTGCACTTATATGGGATAAGTAATCTACACAGGGTTCTAGACTTTAAAACTTTGTATTCTGGAGAAAACAACATTTGTTTTGTTAAATGTGGCAAGTGCACTTTAGGAGAAGTATCGTACACAAGTTTCTATATTGTAATTCTTTGTCTTCAGGAGGAAATCACACTTGGTTTACGACGTTTCCATGAAACATGTTCATGCATGTCTTTCCTTCCAAAATAGTGAAGTAAGTGAAGAGGACTCACAGTTATATATGTAGCATGTGCACTGATATGGGATAAGCAATCTACACAGGGTTCTAGACTGTAAAACTTTGTATTCGGGAGAAAACAACATTTGTTTTGTGCTGATTGTACCAACGATATTCGGGCTTGTAATGAGCTTGAAAATAGTGACCACGAGAGATCGCGTAAAATTCACATGTTTCACTTTCTCTTCTCAGTGATAAGAATCCTGTAGATGTTCCTACGTTGTAAGTTTTTATGTTCAGGAGAAATTCACACTGGTTTTGTGACGTTTTCAGGGAATATGTTCACGCAGCCTTGATTTTCCAAAAGAGTGAAGCAAGTGAGGAGGACTGCGAGTCAAATGTTGGAGGTGCACTTCTTAGGGATAAGTATCCTACAGAAGATTCTGTAGTGTTACACTTTGTAAGGTTCAGGAGAAGATCATACTTGTTTTGCGACATTCGCATATAACATGTTCACGTAGGCCGTGATTATCCTAAAGAGTGAACCACGTGTGGAGGATTCAGAGTAAATGTTGGAATTGCACTTCCTAGTGATAAGGATCCTAGAGAATTTCGTTTACTGTAACATTAGTGTTCAGGCGAAAATCATACTGGTTTTGTGACATTTGAGGGCACATGTTCACACAGGCCATGATTTTACAGAATAGTGAACCTAGTTAGGAGTACTCTGAGTTATCAGAATGGTGAAACTAGTGAGGAGTACTCTGAGTTAAATGTGGCAAGTGCACTGTAGGAGAAGTATCGTACAGAAGTTTCTGTATTGTAATTCTTTGTGTTCAGGAGGAAATCACACTTGGTTTACGAAGTTTCCATGAAACATGTTCATGCATGTCTTTCCCTTCCAAAATAGTGAAGTAAGTGAAGAGGACTCACAGTTACATATGTAGCATGTCCACTTATTTGGGATAAGTATCCTACACAGGGTGCTAGACTGTAAAACTTTGTATTCTGGAGAAAACAACATTTGTTTTGTGCTGATTCTACCAACGATGTTCCTTTCCAAAATAGTGAACCAAGTGAAGAGGACTCACAGTTATATATGTAGCATGTGCACTTATATGGGATAAGTAATCTACACAGGGTTCTAGACTGCAAAACTTTGTATTCTGGAGAAAATAACATTTGTTTTATTAAATGTGGCAAGTGCACTTTAGGAGAAGTATAGTACACAAGTTTCTATATTGTAATTCTTTGTCTTCAGGAGGAAATCACACTTGGTTTACGACGTTTCCATGAAACATGTTCATGCATGTCTTTCCCTTCCAAAATAGTGAAGTAAGTGAAGAGGACTCACAGTTATATATGTAGCATGTGCACTGATATGGGATAAGCAATCTACACAGGGTTCTAGACTGTAAAACTTTGTATTCTAGAGAAAACAACATTTGTTTTGTGCCGATTCTACCAACGATGTTCCTTTCCGAAATAGTGAACCAAGTGAAGAGGACTCACAGTTATATGTGTAGCATGTGCACTTATTTGGGATAAGTATCCCACACAGGGTTCTAGACTGTAAAACTTTGTATTCTGGAGAAAACAACATTTGTTTTGTGCTTAATATACCAACGATATTCAGGCTTGTAATGAGCTTGAAAATAGTGACCACGAGAGATCGCGTCAAATTCACATGTTTCACTTTCTCTTCTCAGTGATAAGAATCCTGTAGATGTTCCTACGTTGTAAGTTTTTATGTTCAGGAGAAATTCACACTGGTTTTGTGACGTTTTCAGGGAATATGTTCACGCAGGCCGTGATTATCCTAAAGAGTGAACCACGTGTGGAGGATTCAGAGTAAATGTTGGAATTGCACTTCTTAGTGATAAGGATCCTAGAGAATTTCGTATACTGTAACATTTGTGTTCAGGCGAAAATCATACTTGTTTTGGGACATTTGAGGGCACATGTTCACACAGGCCATGATTTTACAGAATAGTGAACCTAGTGAGGAGTACTCTGAGTTAACAGAATAGTGAAACTAGTGAGGAGTACTCTGAGTTAAATGTGGCAAGTGCACTGTAGGAGAAGTATAGTACAGAAGTTTCTGTATTGTAATTCTTTGTGTTCAGGAGGAAATCACACTTGGTTTACGACGTTTCCATGAAACATGTTCATGCATGTCTTTCCCTTCCAAAATAGTGAAGTAAGTGAAGAGGACTCACAGTTATATATGTAGCATGTGCACTTATATGGGATAATCAATCTACACAGGGTTCTAGACTGTAAAACTTTGTATTCTGGAGAAAACAACATATGTTTTGTGCTGATTCTACCAACGATGTTCCTTTCCAAATAGTGAACCAAGTGAAGAGGACTCACAGTTACATATGTAGCATGTCCACTTATTTGGGATACGTATCCTACACAGGGTGCTAGACTGTAAAACTTTGTATTCTGGAGAAAACAACATTTGTTTTGTGCTGATTCTACCAACGATGTTCCTTTCCAAATAAGTGAACCAAGTGAAGAGGACTCACAGTTATATGTGTAGCATGTGCACTTATTTGGGATAAGTATCCTACACAGGGTTCTAGACTGTAAAACTTTGTATTCTGGAGAAAACAACATTTGTTTTGTGCTGATTGTACCAACGATATTCAGGCTTGTAATGAGCTTGAAATAGTGACCACGAGAGATCGTGTCAAATTCACATGTTTCACTTTCTCTTCTCAGTGATAAGAATCCTGTAGATGTTCCTACGTTGTAAGTTTTTATGTTCAGGAGAAATTCACACTGGTTTTGTGACATTTTCAGGGAATATGTTCACGCAGGCCTTGATTTTCCAAAAGAGTGAACCAAGTGAGGAGGACTGCGAGTCAAATGTTGGAGGTGCACTTCTTAGGGATAAGTATCCTACAGAAGATTCTGTAGTGTTACACTTTGTAAGGTTCAGGAGAAGATCATACTTGTTTTGCGACATTCGCATATAACATGTTCACGTAGGCCGTGATTATCCTAAAGAGTGAACCACGTGTGGAGGATTCAGAGTAAATGTTGGAATTGCACTTCTTAGTGATAAGGATCCTAGAGAATTTCCTATACGGTAACATTTGTGTTCAGGCGAAAATCATACTTGTTTTGTGACATTTGAGGGCACATGTTCACACAGGCCATGATTTTACAGAATAGTGAACCTAGTTAGGAGTACTCTGAGTTATCAGAATGGTGAAACTAGTGAGGAGTACTCTGAGTTAAATGTGCCAAGTGCAATGTAGGAGAAGTATCGTACAGAAGTTTCTGTATTGTAATTCTTTGTGTTCAGGAGGAAATCACACTTGGTTTAAGACATTTCCATGAACCATGTTCATGCATGTCTTTCCCTTCCAAATAGTGAACCAAGTGAAGAGGACTCACAGTTACATATGTAGCATGTCCACTTATTTGGGATAAGTATCCTACACAGGGTGCTAGACTGTAAAACTTTGTATTCTGGAGAAAACAACATTTGTTTTGTGCTGATTCTACCAACGATGTTCCTTTCCAAAATAGTGAACCAAGTGAAGAGGACTCACAGTTATATATGTAGCATGTGCACTTATATGGGATAAGTAATCTACACAGGGTTCTAGACTTTAAAACTTTGTATTCTGGAGAAAACAACATTTGTTTTGTTAAATGTGGCAAGTGCACTTTAGGAGAAGTATCGTACACAAGTTTCTATATTGTAATTCTTTGTCTTCAGGAGGAAATCACACTTGGTTTACGACGTTTCCATGAACATGTTCATGCATGTCTTTCCTTCCAAAATAGTGAAGTAAGTGAAGAGGACTCACAGTTATATATGTAGCATGTGCACTGATATGGGATAAGCAATCTACACAGGGTTCTAGACTGTAAAACTTTGTATTCGGGAGAAAACAACATTTGTTTTGTGCTGATTGTACCAACGATATTCGGGCTTGTAATGAGCTTGAAAATAGTGACCACGAGAGATCGCGTAAAATTCACATGTTTCACTTTCTCTTCTCAGTGATAAGAATCCTGTAGATGTTCCTACGTTGTAAGTTTTTATGTTCAGGAGAAATTCACACTGGTTTTGTGACGTTTTCAGGGAATATGTTCACGCAGCCTTGATTTTCCAAAAGAGTGAAGCAAGTGAGGAGGACTGCGAGTCAAATGTTGGAGGTGCACTTCTTAGGGATAAGTATCCTACAGAAGATTCTGTAGTGTTACACTTTGTAAGGTTCAGGAGAAGATCATACTTGTTTTGCGACATTCGCATATAACATGTTCACGTAGGCCGTGATTATCCTAAAGAGTGAACCACGTGTGGAGGATTCAGAGTAAATGTTGGAATTGCACTTCCTAGTGATAAGGATCCTAGAGAATTTCGTTTACTGTAACATTAGTGTTCAGGCGAAAATCATACTGGTTTTGTGACATTTGAGGGCACATGTTCACACAGGCCATGATTTTACAGAATAGTGAACCTAGTTAGGAGTACTCTGAGTTAACAGAATAGTGAACCTAGTGAGGAGTACTCTGAGTTAAATGTGGCAAGTGCACTGTAGGAGAAGTATCATATAGAAGTTTCTGTATTGTAATTCTTTGTGTTCAGGAGGAAATCACACTTGGTTTACGAAGTTTCCATGAAACATGTTCATGCATGTCTTTCCCTTCCAAAATAGTGAAGTAAGTGAAGAGGACTCACAGTTATATATGTAGCATGTGCACTGATATGGGATAAGCAATCTACACAGGGTTCTAGACTGTAAAACTTTGTATTCTGGAGAAAACAACATTTGTTTTGTGCTGATTGTACCAACGATATTCAGGCTTGTAATGAGCTTGAAAATAGTGACCACGAGAGATCGCGTAAAATTCACATGTTTCACTTTCTCTTCTCAGTGATAAGAATCCTGTAGATGTTCCTACGTTGTAAGTTTTTCTGTTCAGGAGAAATTCACACTGGTTTTGTGACGTTTTCAGGGAATATGTTCACGCAGGCCTTGATTTTCCAAAAGAGTGAACCAAGTGAGGAGGACTGCGAGTCAAATGTTGGAGGTGCACTTCTTAGGGATAAGTATCCTACAGAAGATTCTGTAGTGTTACACTTTGTAAGGTTCAGGAGAAGATCATACTTGTTTTGCGACATTCGCATATAACATGTTCACGTAGGCCGTGATTATCCTAAAGAGTGAACCACGTGTGGAGGATTCAGAGTAAATGTTGGAATTGCACTTCTTAGTGATAAGGATCCTAGAGAATTTCGTTTACTGTAACATTAGTGTTCAGGCGAAAATCATACTGGTTTTGTGACATTTGAGGGCACATGTTCACACAGGCCATGATTTTACAGAATAGTGAACCTAGTTAGGAGTACTCTGAGTTATCAGAATGGTGAAACTAGTGAGGAGTACTCTGAGTTAAATGTGCCAAGTGCAATGTAGGAGAAGTATCGTACAGAAGTTTCTGTATTGTAATTCTTTGTGTTCAGGAGGAAATCACACTTGGTTTACGAAGTTTCCATGAAACATGTTCATGCATGTCTTTCCCTTCCAAAATAGTGAAGTAAGTGAAGAGGACTCACAGTTACATATGTAGCATGTCCACTTATTTGGGATAAGTATCCTACACAGGGTGCTAGACTGTAAAACTTTGTATTCTGGAGAAAACAACATTTGTTTTGTGCTGATTCTACCAACGATGTTCCTTTCCAAAATAGTGAACCAAGTGAAGAGGACTCACAGTTATATATGTAGCATGTGCACTTATATGGGATAAGTAATCTACACAGGGTTCTAGACTTTAAACTTTGTATTCTGGAGAAAACAACATTTGTTTTGTTAAATGTGGCAAGTGCACTTTAGGAGAAGTATCGTACACAAGTTTCTATATTGTAATTCTTTGTGTTCAGGAGGAAATCACACTTGGTTTACGACGTTTCCATGAAACATGTTCATGCATGTCTTTCCCTTCCAAAATAGTGAAGTAAGTGAAGAGGACTCACAGTTATATATGTAGCATGTGCACTTATTTGGGATAAGTATCCTACACAGGGTGCTAGACTGTAAAACTTTGTATTCTGGAGAAAACAACATTTGTTTTGTGCTGATTCTACCAACGATGTTCCTTTCCAAATAGTGAACCAAGTGAAGAGGACTCACAGTTACATATGTAGCATGTCCACTTATTTGGGATAAGTATCCTACACAGGGTGCTAGACTGTAAAACTTTGTATTCTGGAGAAAACAACATTTGTTTTGTGCTGATTCTACCAACGATGTTCCTTTCCAAAATAGTGAACCAAGTGAAGAGGACTCACAGTTATATGTGTAGCATGTGCACTCATTTGGGATAAGTATCCTCCACAGGGTTCTAGACTGTAAAACTTTGTATTCTGGAGAAAACAACATTTGTTTTGTGCTGATTGTACCAACGATATTCAGGCTTGTAATGAGCTTGAAAATAGTGACCACGAGAGATCGCGTCAAATTCACATGTTTCACTTTCTCTTCTCAGTGATAAGAATCCTGTAGATGTTCCTACGTTGTAAGTTTTTATGTTCAGGAGAAATTCACACTGGTTTTGTGACGTTTTCAGGGAATATGTTCACGCAGGCCTTGATTTTCCAAAAGAGTGAACCAAGTGAGGAGGACTGCGAGTCACATGTTGGAGGTGCACTTCTTAGGGATAAGTATCCTACAGAAGATTCTGTAGTGTTACACTTTGTAAGGATCAGGAGAAGATCATACTTGTTTTGCGACATTCGCATATAACATGTTCACGTAGGCCGTGATTATCCTAAAGAGTGAACCACGTGTGGAGGATTCAGAGTAAATGTTGGAATTGCACTTCTTAGTGATAAGGATCCTAGAGAATTTCGTTTACTGTAACATTTGTGTTCAGGCGAAAATCATACTTGTTTTGTTACATTTGAGGGCACATGTTCACACAGGCCATGATTTTACAGAATAGTGACCCTAGTTAGGAGTACTCTGAGTTAACAGAATAGTGAACCTAGTGAGGAGTACTCTGAGTTAAATGTGGCAAGTGCACTGTAAGAGAAGTATCGTACAGAAGTTTCTGTATTGTAATTCTTTGTGTTCAGGAGGGAATCACACTTGGTTTACGACGTTTCCATGAAACATGTTCATGCATGTCTTTCCCTTCCAAAATAGTGAAGTAAGTGAAGAGGACTCACAGTTATATATGTAGCATGTGCACGTATATGGGATAATCAATCTACACAGGGTGCTAGACTGTAAAACTTTGTATTCTGGAGAAAACAACATTTGTTTTGTGCTGATTCTACCAACGATGTTCCTTTCCAAATAGTGAACCAAGTGAAGAGGACTCACAGTTACATATGTAGCATGTCCACTTATTTGGGATAAGTATCCTACACAGGGTGCTAGACTGTAAAACTTTGTATTCTGGGGAAAACCACATTTGTTTTGTGCTGATTCTACCAATGATGTTCCTTTCCAAAATAGTGAACCAAGTGAAGAGGACTCACAGTTATATGTGTAGCATGTGCACTCATTTGGGATAAGTATCCTCCACAGGGTTCTAGACTGTAAAACTTTGTATTCTGGAGAAAACAACATTTGTTTTGTGCTGATTGTACCAACGATATTCAGGCTTGTAATGAGCTTGAAATAGTGACCACGAGAGATCGCGTCAAATTCACATGTTTCACTTTCCCTTCTCAGTGATAAGAATCCTGTAGATGTTCCTACGTTGTAAGTTTTATGTTCAGGAGAAATTCACACTGGTTTTGTGACGTTTTCAAGGAATATGTTCACGCAGGCCTTGATTTTCCAAAAGAGTGAACCAAGTGAGGAGGACTGCGAGTCACATGTTGGAGGTGCACTTCTTAGGGATAAGTATCCTACAGAAGATTCTAGTAGTGTTACACTTTGTAAGGTTCAGGAGAAGATCATACTTGTTTTGCGACATTCGCATATAACATGTTCACGCAGGCCGTGATTATCCTAAAGAGTGAACCACGTGTGGAGGATTCAGAGTAAATGTTGGAATTGCACTTCTTAGTGATAAGGATCCTAGAGAATTTCGTTTACTGTAACATTTGTGTTCAGGCGAAAATCATACTTGTTTTGTGACATTTGAGGGCACATGTTCACACAGGCCATGATTTTACAGAATAGTGAACCTAGTGAGGAGTACTCTGAGTTAACAGAATAGTGAACCTAGTGAGGAGTACTCTGAGTTAAATGTGGCAAGTGCACTGTAGGAGAAGTATCGTACAGAAGTTTCTGTATTGTAATTCTTTGTGTTCAGGAGGAAATCACACTTGGTTTACGACGTTTCCATGAAACATGTTCATGCATGTCTTTCCCTTCCAAAATAGTGAAGTAAGTGAAGAGGACTCAGTTATATATGTAGCATGTGCACTGATATGGGATAATCAATCTACACAGGGTTCTAGACTGTAAAACTTTGTATTCTGGAGAAAACAACATTTGTTTTGTGCTGATTCTACCAACGATGTTCCTTTCCAAATAGTGAACCAAGTGAAGAGGACTCACAGTTACATATGTAGCATGTCCACTTATTTGGGATAAGTATCCTACACAGGGTGCTAGACTGTAAAACTTTGTATTCTGGGGAAAACAACATTTGTTTTGTGCTGATTCTACCAACGATGTTCCTTTCCAAAATAGTGAACCAAGTGAAGAGGACTCACAGTTATATGTGTAGCATGTGCACTCATTTGGGATAAGTATCCTCCACAGGGTTCTAGACTGTAAAACTTTGTATTCTGGAGAAAACAACATTTGTTTTGTGCTGATTGTACCAACGATATTCAGGCTTGTAATGAGCTTGAAAATAGTGACCACGAGAGATCGCGTCAAATTCACATGTTTCACTTTCTCTTCTCAGTGATAAGAATCCTGTAGATGTTCCTACGTTGTAAGTTTTTATGTTCAGGAGAAATTCACACTGGTTTTGTGACGTTTTCAGGGAATATGTTCACGCAGGCCTTGATTTTCCAAAAGAGTGAACCAAGTGAGGAGGACTGCGAGTCACATGTTGGAGGTGCACTTCTTAGGGATAAGTATCCTACAGAAGATTCTATAGTGTTACACTTTGTAAGGTTCAGGAGAAGATCATACTTGTTTTGCGACATTCGCATATAACATGTTCACGCAGGCCGTGATTATCCTAAAGAGTGAACCACGTGTGGAGGATTCAGAGTAAATGTTGGAATTGCACTTCTTAGTGATAAGGATCCTAGAGAATTTCGTTTACTGTAACATTTGTGTTCAGGCGAAAATCATACTTGTTTTGTGACATTTGAGGGCACATGTTCACACAGGCCATGATTTTACAGAATAGTGAACCTAGTGAGGAGTACTCTGAGTTAACAGAATAGTGAACCTAGTGAGGAGTACTCTGAGTTAAATGTGGCAAGTGCACTGTAGGAGAAGTATCGTACAGAAGTTTCTGTATTGTAATTCTTTGTGTTCAGGAGGAAATCACACTTGGTTTACGACGTTTCCATGAAACATGTTCATGCATGTCTTTCCCTTCCAAAATAGTGAAGTAAGTGAAGAGGACTCACAGTTATATATGTAGCATGTGCACGTATATGGGATAATCAATCTACACAGGGTTCTAGACTGTAAAACTTTGTATTCTGGAGAAAAACAACATTTGTTTTGTGCTGATTCTACCAACGATGTTCCTTTCCAAATAGTGAACCAAGTGAAGAGGACTCACAGTTACATATGTAGCATGTCCACTTATTTGGGATAAGTATCCTACACAGGGTGCTAGACTGTAAAACTTTGTATTCTGGGGAAAACAACATTTGTTTTGTGCTGATTCTACCAACGATGTCCTTTCCAAAATAGTGAACCAAGTGAAGAGGACTCACAGTTATATGTGTAGCATGTGCACTCATTTGGGATAAGTATCCTCCACAGGGTTCTAGACTGTAAAACTTTGTATTCTGGAGAAAACAACATTTGTTTTGTGCTGATTGTACCAACGATATTCAGGCTTGTAATGAGCTTGAAAATAGTGACCACGAGAGATCGCGTCAAATTCACATGTTTCACTTTCTCTTCTCAGTGATAAGAATCCTGTAGATGTTCCTACGTTGTAAGTTTTTATGTTCAGGAGAAATTCACACTGGTTTTGTGACGTTTTCAGGAATATGTTCACGCAGGCCTTGATTTTCCAAAAGAGTGAACCAAGTGAGGAGGACTGCGAGTCACATGTTGGAGGTGCACTTCTTAGGGATAAGTATCCTACAGAAGATTCTATAGTGTTACACTTTGTAAGGTTCAGGAGAAGATCATACTTGTTTTGCGACATTCGCATATAACATGTTCACGCAGGCCGTGATTATCCTAAAGAGTGAACCACGTGTGGAGGATTCAGAGTAAATGTTGGAATTGCACTTCTTAGTGATAAGGATCCTAGAGAATTTCGTTTACTGTAACATTTGTGTTCAGGCGAAAATCATACTTGTTTTGTGACATTTGAGGGCACATGTTCACACAGGCCATGATTTTACAGAATAGTGAACCTAGTGAGGAGTACTCTGAGTTAACAGAATAGTGAACCTAGTGAGGAGTACTCTGAGTTAAATGTGGCAAGTGCACTGTAGGAGAAGTATCATACAGAAGTTTCTGTATTGTAATTCTTTGTGTTCAGGAGGAAATCACACTTGGTTTACGACGTTTCCATGAAACATGTTCATGCATGTCTTTCCCTTCCAAAATAGTGAAGTAAGTGAAGAGGACTCAGTTATATATGTAGCATGTGCACTGATATGGGATAATCAATCTACACAGGGTTCTAGACTGTAAAACTTTGTATTCTGGAGAAAACAACATTTGTTTTGTGCTGATTCTACCAACGATGTTCTTTTCCAAATAGTGAACCAAGTGAAGAGGACTCACAGTTACATATGTAGCATGTCCACTTATTTGGGATAAGTATCCCACACAGGGTGCTAGACTGTAAAACTTTGTATTCTGGGGAAAACAACATTTGTTTTGTGCTGATTCTACCAACGATGTTCCTTTCCAAAATAGTGAACCAAGTGAAGAGGACTCACAGTTATATGTGTACCATGTGCACTCATTTGGGATAAGTATCCTCCACAGGGTTCTAGACTGTAAAACTTTGTATTCTGGAGAAAACAACATTTGTTTTGTGCTGATTGTACCAACGATATTCAGGCTTGTAATGAGCTTGAAAATAGTGACCACGAGAGATCGCGTCAAATTCACATGTTTCACTTTCCCTTCTCAGTGATAAGAATCCTGTAGATGTTCCTACGTTGTAAGTTTTATGTTCAGGAGAAATTCACACTGGTTTTGTGACGTTTTCAAGGAATATGTTCACGCAGGCCTTGATTTTCCAAAAGAGTGAACCAAGTGAGGAGGACTGCGAGTCACATGTTGGAGGTGCACTTCTTAGGGATAAGTATCCTACAGAAGATTCTATAGTGTTACACTTTAAGGTTCAGGAGAAGATCATACTTGTTTTGCGACATTCGCATATAACATGTTCACGCAGGCCGTGATTATCCTAAAGAGTGAAACCACGTGTGGAGGATTCAGAGTAATGTTGGAATTGCACTTCTTAGTGATAAGGATCCTAGAGAATTTCGTTTACTGTAACAGTTGTGTTCAGGGCGAAAATCATACTTGTTTTGTGACATTTGAGGGCACATGTTCACACAGGCCATGATTTTTACAGAATAGTGAAACCTAGTGAGGAGTACTCTGAGTTAACAGAATAGTGAACCTAGTGAGGAGTACTCTGAGTTAAATGTGGCAAGTGCACTGTAGGAGAAGTATCATACAGAAGTTTCTGTATTGTAATTCTTTGTGTTCAGGAGGGAATCACACTTGGTTTACGACGTTTCCATGAAACATGTTCATGCAGGTCTTTCCCTTCCAAATAGTGAAGTAAGTGAGAGGACTCAGTTATATATGTAGCATGTGCACTTATATGGGATAATCAATCTACACAGGGTTCTAGACTGTAAAACTTTGTATTCTGGAGAAAACAACATTTGTTTTGTGCTGATTCAACCAACGATGTTTCTTTCCAAAATAGTGAACCAAGTGAAGAGGACTCACAGTTACATATGTAGCATGTCCACTTATTTGGGATAAGTATCCTACACAGGGTGCTAGACTGTAAAACTTTGTATTCTGGAGAAAACAACATTTGTTTTGGTGCTGATTCTACCAACGATGTTCCTTTCCAAAATAGTGAACCAAGTGAAGAGGACTCACAGTTATATGTGTAGCATGTGCATCTCATTTGGGATAAGTATCCTCCACAGGGTTCTAGACTGTAAAACTTTGTATTCTGGAGAAAACAACATTTGTTTTGTGCTGATTGTACCAACGATATTCAGGCTTGTAATGAGCTTGAAAATAGTGACCACGAGAGATCGCGTCAAATTCACATGTTTCACTTTCTCTTCTCAGTGATAAGAATCCTGTAGATGTTCTAGTTGTAAGTTTTTATGTTCAGGAGAAATTCACACTGGTTTTGTGTCGTTTTCAGGGAATATGTTCACGCAGGCCTTGATTTTCCAAAAGAGTGAACCAAGTGAGGAGGACTGCGAGTCACATGTTGGAGGTGCACTTCTTAGGGATAAGTATCCTACAGAAGATTCTATAGTGTTACACTTTGTAAGGTTCAGGAGAAGATCATACTTGTTTTGCGACATTCGCATATAACATGTTCACGTAGGCCGTGATTATCCTAAAGAGTGAACCACGTGTGGAGGATTCAGAGTAAATGTTGGAATTGCACTTCTTAGTGATAAGGATCCTAGAGAATTTCTATACTGTAACATTTGTGTTCAGGCGAAAATCATACTTGTTTTGTGACATTTGAGGGCACATGTTCACACAGGCCATGATTTTACAGAATAGTGAACCTAGTTAGGAGTACTCTGAGTTACAGAATAGTGAACTAGTGAGGAGTACTCTGAGTTAAATGTGCAAGTGCACTGTAGGAGAAGTATCGTACAGAAGTTTCTGTATTGTAATTCTTTGTGTTCAGGAGGAAATCACACTTGGTTTACGAGTTTCCATGAAACATGTTCATGCATGTCTTTCCCTTCCAAAATAGTGAAGTAAGTGAAGAGGACTCACAGTTACATATGTAGCATGTGCACTTATTGGGATAATATCTACACAGGGTGCTAGACTGTAAAACTTTGTATTCTGGAGAAAACAACATTTGTTTTGTGCTGATTCTACCAACGATGTTCCTTTCCAAATAGTGAACCAAGTGAAGAGGACTCACAGTTACATATGTAGCATGTCCACTTATTTGGGATAAGTATCCTACACAGGGTGCTAGACTGTAAAACTTTGTATTCTGGAGAAAACAACATTTGTTTTGTGCTGATTCTACCAACGATGTTCCTTTCCAAAATAGTGAACCAAGTGAAGAGGACTCACAGTTATATGTGTAGCATGTGCACTATTTGGGATAAGTAATCTACACAGGGTTCTAGACTTAAAACTTTGTATTCTGGAGAAAACAACATTTGTTTTGTGAAATGTGGCAACGTGCACTTTAGGAGAAGTATCGTACACAAGTTTCTATATTGTAATTCTTTGTCTTCAGGAGGAAATCACACTTGGTTTACGACGTTTCCATGAAACATGTTCATGCATGGCTTTCCCT